>MCJB01002561.1:0-11820 GCA_002018475.1 Nicotiana obtusifolia | reverse complement strand
GAAATTCAATTCCAGTACATTGTCAAATTCGCGACGTGGGTGAGGGATTTCGCGGTTCGCTTTTCCATTTTGCGAACCACGTTTCTGTCGCGTTTCTCGCCTGGGCTTACTGTCCGTGTTCGCGATGGCCTTGTTGATTTCGCGAACCGCTTTTCCCATTTCGCAGTTCGCTTTCCTTCACTTTGCCGTCGCTTTTTCGACAAGAAGCCAACCCAGGCTTCTGCCTCACTTCGCGACAGATTCGCGATCCGCATGTGTGTTTCGCGGATCGCGTTTTTGACATTGGGAACGCTTTTTGTCCCTTTTGTTCTTTTCCTTATTATTTTCAACACTTTTCAATATTTCTCTTACTCTTAGACCCATACACACTTGCCACATCACGGCACAATCAAGTAGGTGAATTTACGGGGTATCACAAGCATGATCGGGCGACAACCAGTCCATGCCTAAGATCACATCAACTTCTACCATATTGAGCAACAATAGATCAACTCTGGTCTAAAAACCACCATTAACATCTAAACACGACCGATATACACAGTCCACAACCATAGAATCTTCCATAGGCACGGACACATAAATAGGAGAACTCAAAGAATCATGAGATATATCCAAATACAGAGTGAAGATGACACATATGAATAAATGGATCCCAAATCAAATATGATTTATGCATCTCTATGACAAACTGGAACCATACCTATAATGACTGCGTCTGATGCAAAAGCCTCCGTCCTACCCGAAAAAGTATAGAATATGGCCTGGCCTCCCCCTCTAGGGCGACCTCTACCTGCTTGACCCCCACCCTTGACTGGTCGTGAAGGTGGAGCGTAAACTAGAGCAACAACCATGGCCTATGATGTTTATGGGCCTAGCTAAATTTGTAGAGCCTGAGTAGCATATGGAGGTGCATCCTTCCTACATCTATGGCAATCCGTCACATATGACAGGTATCACCACACTCAAAGCAAGCTCTCGGTGGGCATGGCTGCTAGGATTGGCTCGGGCCTAGTAGGCTGGACTAACTGCTGAAGGCACCCCATGCAGGAGGTGCACTAGAAAGTGGGTGAGCAAAGTGTGCAACCTGAAACCTCGGCATAGCCGGAATACCACTAGAAACTAGAAGTGCTGAATGAACTGGAAGGCTCATATAGCCTCTACCACGACGGGCTGTAGCTGCAGAATGGCCACCACTAAATCCTCCAGTACCTTGAGGCCTTTTGGACTCCCTATCCTCTCTCTCGTGGCCCTGCATACCTCCAATCTCCGTCTGATCTTTACCACCTGCTGATATGGGGTATTTATCTCCAACTCTTGATCTATGCTGAATCTAATATCATAGTTGACCTACTCGATGAATCGGCAGACTCGCTCCCTGATTGTAGAGACCAAGGTAGGTGCATGCCTAGACAATTCATTGAACCTGATGGCATACTCTGACACTTTCATAGCACCCTAGCGTAGCAGCTCAAATTCCGTGCGTCATGCATCTTGAAGGGTCTGTGGAACAATCTCTCTAAAGAACATCTCTGAAAACTGAGTGCATGTAAGTGAAGCTACCCTCCTCGTAAAAGCAACTCCACTCGTCTCCATAATACCCATGGTGCGGAGAATACGGTGGCACTTCTCTAGAAAACAATGTGCATCCTGTTAAGCTAAGCCATGATAAGTAGGTGGATGATACTTCTTGATCCTCTCAAGTGCAGCCACCGACAGGCTAAGAGAAGGTCGCAAATGCGAAAAAATGTGATATTGGCTTCTCATTCGGGAAGCCTGTCCTCCTTGCAAATGCGACATGTTTGTCGTAAATGCAAACTACCCAATTTCCTGAGCTACTTCAAAATTGTGAGCTAGGTATTTGAGACCCCCACTCCCCTGCTATGCTCGTAATTGCGAACCTGGTGTTTGCAAATGGGACACCACAGGCAATAGCACACCAGATTCCTGTTCTCGTCCAAAACATTCTGAAACACGTCTGAAACACATCCGAGCCCTAAAGGCTCCAAATCAAACATCTAGAACTACGAATCAAATACAAAAACGCACGAATTTCAAAGTAAATTTCAAGAATTTCTAGAATTGCAACTAAGCGTCCAAATCCTATCAATTCAATTCCAAATGATACCAAATTTTGCAGACAAGTTCTAAATAGCATAACGGACCTATTACATGTCCCAAAACCAAATTACAATCTTGATAGCTAAAAGACAACCTGAGGCCAAACTACTAAACTTCAAATTGCCAAATTTCTACAAAACAACACAAATCAACCTATGGACTTATTAATTAGATTCTAGGCATACACCCAAGTCCGAAATCACGATAAGAGGCTATCGGATCCATCAAAACACTGTTACGTGGTTGTTTTCGCAAAAGTCAAAGTTTGGTCAACATTTCTAACTTAAGCTTCTAAATCAAGAACCAAAGGGTATAAATCAACCCGAAATCTTCCCGGAACAAAATCAATCAACCCCAAAAGTCATAAAACCATAAACATACGTGTGTGAAGCATGATAAAGGGAAATGGAGTGCAGTTACACAAAACGACCGATCAGGTTGTTACATTCTCCCCCACTTAAAATAAATGTTCATCCTCGAACATACATAAGGACATACGCGAAGTGATGAATAGACGAGGATAAAGACTCCGCATGTCGTGCTCGGTCTCCCTGGTCGCCTCCTCGACCGGATGACCCCACCATTGAACCTTTAGTGAAGCAATGTTCTTTGATCTTAATCTCGAGACATCTCTATCAAAGATAGCCACCTACTCTTCAATATAAATCAAATCCTTGTCTAATTGGACAGATCTGAAGTCTAAAACATAAGACGGATCACCACAGTACTTCTGAAACATAGAAACATGGAACACCAGATGAACTACAGATAAGCTAGGTGATAATGCAAGCTTGTAGGCCACCTCACCCACTATCTCAAGGATCTCAAAAGGACAGATATACCTACGGCTCACCCTGCCCTTCTTCCCGAACCTCATCACACCCTTCATGGGTGAAACCTGGAGCAAAACTCGCTCTCCAACCATGAATGCAACATCACGAACTCTTCGATCGACATAACTATTCTATCTAGACTAGGTTGTAAGAAGCTGATCTTGAACCAACAAGGCACATTCAAGGCATATCGTACCAAATCCATGCCTAATAACTTAGGCTCTCTTGGCTCAAACCAACCAACTGGAGAACGACACTGTCTCCCATATACGGTCTTATAAGGAATCATCTGAATACTTGATTGGTAGTTATTCTTGTAGGCAAACTCCGCAAGCAGCAAGCAGTGATCCTAAAATACCCAAAATACATATCACAGGCACGAAGCATATCTTCTCATATCTGAATGGTGCGCTTGGAGTGTCCATCCATCTGTGTTGAAATGCTTTACTCTACTCAACCCGTGTGCCTAACTCACACTGCACAACTCTCCATAAACACGGTGTGAATTGTGTACCTCGATAGAGATAATTGATATCAGCATACCATGAATTCGAACAATCTCGCGGATATAGATCTGAGCTAGCTACATTGAATAATAGGTAGTCACCACAGGAATGAAATGGCCCGACTTGGTCAACCTGTCTACAAACCCCCAGACTGCGTCAACTTTCTTTTGAGTCTATGGGAGCCTAATAATGAAGTCCATGGTAACACACTCCTATTTCCACTAGGGAATCTTAAGTCTTTGAAGCAAAACGCCCGGCCTCTGATGCTCATACTTCACTTGCTGACAATTTAGGAACCAAGCTACATACTCCACTATGTCTTTCTTCATTCTCCTCCACCAATAGTGTTGTCTCAAATCTTGATACATCTTAGCATCCGAATGAATGGAGTACCTTGAACTGTAGGCCTCCTCAGGGATCATCTCATGCAACCCATACACATTGGGCACACATAATCAAGCCCTGCATCCGCAACACACTGTCATCTCCAAAAGAAACCTCCTTGGCATCGCCGTGCTGTACCGTGTCCTTGAGGACAAGTAACTGGGGGTCATCATGTTGACGCTCTCTAATGCGATCTATAAAGAAGATTGAGAAAACACAAGCAAGAATCTTGCTAGGCTCCGAAACATCAAATTTAAAAAACTGATTGGCCAACGCCTGAACAACCATAGCTAGTGGCCTCTCTACTACCGGTAGATATGCTAAACTTCCCAAGCTCTCTGGCTTTCGACTCAAGGCATCGGCTATAACATTGGCCTTCCCGGGATGATATAGAATGCTGATATCATAGTCTTAAAAAGCAACTCTAACAATCTCTGCAGCCACAAGTTAAGATCTTTTTATTTGAACGTATGTTGTAGACTCCAACGGTTAAAATAGACCACAAAAGGGACGTCGTACAAATAGTGCCGCTAAATCTTTAATGCATGAACAATAGCTGCTAACTCCACGTCGTGGACTAGATAATTCTTCTCATGAACCTTCAACTACGGAGACACGTAGGCAATGACCCTACCGTCCTTCATCAACACCGCACCAAGCCCAACACGTGACGCATCACAATACTCAGTGTAAGACCCTAAACCCGTAGGCAACACCAATACTAGGATTATAGTCAAAGCATTTTTGAGCTTTTGAATGATCGCCTCACTCTCCTCGGACCATCTGAATGGAGCACCCTTATGGGTCAATCTGGTCATAGGTGCAGGAATAGATGAGAAACCCTCTACGAAACAGCAATCGTACCCGGCCAAGCCAATGAAACTTCAAATCTTAGTAGCTGAAGACGGTCTAGGCCATCTCTGAACTGCCTCACTCTACTTCGAATCTATCTTTATCCCCTCACTCGACACCACATGACTCAAAATGCCACTAAATGAAGCCAGAATTCACACTCTGAGAATTTTGCATACAACTTTTTCTCTCTCAAAGTTCGGAGCACGATCCTCATATGTTGCTCATGATCCTTTCAACTGTGGGAATAACCAAGATGTTGACAATAAACACAATGACGAACAAATCAAGATAAAACTTGAATACATTGTTCATCAGGTGCATAAATGTTGTTGGGGCATTGGTCCGCCCTAATAACATCACAAGGAACTTGTTGTGACTATACCGAGTCCTCAGTCTTCAGAATATCCATATCCCAAATCTTTAGCTGATGATGCCCTAATCTTAAATCTATCTATGAGAACACTCTAGCACCCTATAGCTAATCAAATAAGTCATCAATGCACAATAATGGCTACATGTTCTTCATTGTAACATTGTTCAATTGCCGATAATCAATACACAAGCACAAAGAACCATCCTTGTTCACAAACAAAGTCGGAGCACCCCAAGGTTACACACTAGGCCGAATGAAACCCTTATCAAGAAACTCTTGCAACTGCTCATTTAACTCCTTAAACTTTGATGGGGCCATACGATATGGTGGGATGGAAATGGGCTAAGTACCTGGCAACATGTCAATGCCAAAATCGATATCCCTATCGGGTGGCATTCCTAGAAGATCTGCTAGAAATACATCTAGAAAGTCTCTCACCAAGGCTATAGATGCATCACACCTCTTCTCAACGATCTGCGAATCCTTTAGAAAGGACACAACTCTGCTCAGAACCTAATCCAATGTACCCTTCCACTCTAACCATGGAAAACCTAGCATACCCAATGTCACAGTCTTCGCTTGACAACCCAGAATAGCATGATCGCGCGACAATAGTGCATGCCCAAGATCATAAGAAATCTATCATATTAAGCAACTATAGATCAACTCTGGTCTCAAAACCACCAATAACAACTAAACACGACCGATACACACGGTGCACAATAATAGAATCTCCCACTGACATGGACACATAAATAGGAAAACTCAAAAAATCACGAGAGATATCCTAATGAGGACCAAAGTAAGATAGCACATACGAATAAGTGGATCCTGGATCAAATAAGACTGATGCATCTCTATGAAAAATCAAAACCATACCTTTGATGACTACATCTAATACAACGGCCTTCGTCCTATGCGGAAAAGCATAGCATTTGGCGTGGCCTCCCCCTCTAAGGCTACGCCTCCCCTCCTGACCCCCACCCCGAGCTGGCTGTGCAGATGGAGCAGAAACTTTTAACAACCCGACCAGTTATTTTGAGCATTTGAACTTTGCTCGATAGTTTGGGGGGTGAGTAGCTTCGTATGATGTATTATGACTAGTGTGTATCATAATTTTTTATTTTTAGGTGATCCAGAGATTGATTTGGAAGAATGAATTTCACCATAAAAGCGTTAAGTTGGAATAGATGATCAAGTTTGAATTTTGTGAATTTGACTTTGGATCAAAGTTTTGATGGTTCTGTTAGGTCCGGATGGTGATTTTCGACTTGGGCGTATGCCCGAATTTGCATCTGGATATTTCTAGAAGGATTCGGCGCTAATTGGCGAAAGTTGAAAATTCGAAGGCTTGGAAAAGTTCATAAGTTTGACCGGGAGTTGACTTTGATGATATCAAATTCGTTTTCTGTTCGTGGAATTGGAATAGCTTTGTTTTGTCATCCAAGACTTGTGTGAAAAAATTGGGTTTATTCCGGGTTGACTTGATATGTTTCGGCGCGAGTTTTTGAAGTTGAAAGTTGAAAGTTCATTTAAGTTTGAACTGTAGTGTGATTCGTCCTTTCGATATTGTTATGTATGATTTGAGGCCTCAAGTAAGTCCGTTTTATGTTATGACACTTGTTGGTATGATCGATGGAGTCCCGAGGGGCTCGGGTGAGTTTCAGACGAGTTTCGGACCATTTTGGGCCATGTTGCTATTGTTGGTTTCTGTTGTTACCTGTTGCTTCTGATGTCTTCGCAATCGCGAAGGTACAGCCACGATCTTAAAGTGTAATTTGGTTATGCTATGCATCGCGTTTGCGTGGACTATGCCGTAAACGTGTAGAGTTTTTTGTGCCAGTGTGATTTTTGTTCATCGCGAACACGATGGTCTTACCGCGTTCGCGAAATGTGTTGCTAGATCAGTATTATAAAGTACTCTATTACGGGTGTTTCGGCCATTTTCACATATTTGGAGCTATGGAGCTCGGATTGAGGCGACTCTTGAAGCAATTTTTACCATGTGGATTGGGGTAAGTGTCCTCTAGTAATTTTTTGTTTAATATCATGAATTTACCTTCGTTTTCGGCATTAGATCAGGGGTATCAAAAGAGAAATGGGGGGTTTTTGACTAAAGTTCCATAGAGAAAATTCTTGACTTTTGAACACTGATTTTGAGTCGGATTTGAATGAAGTAGTATGGTTGGGCTCGTAATTGAATAGATTGTCGGATTTTTTTAGTTTTGTCCGGTTCAGAGGTACGAACCCAAGTTTGACTTTTTGGTCGTTTCCATAGAGCTATGTGGTCAATTAACTTGTATTTTCAATGTATTTTTCATGTGTTAGAGAAACTGAGTTATGACTCATGTTAGAAATCATACTTAGGCAAATGCTGGTATTATTGGGACCCACTGAGGTCATTTCTGCTGTCGAATTATAAGTTTGAATTTTAATTTCGTACTTTGTCATATTCATTCATTGCATAACATATCTCAGTCTCTGTTGTTATTTATTGATATATCATATCATCATATTGGGCTAGTTTCATAACATTGTGAGCCTGAGAGACTGGAGAGATTGATGACTGAGTGAGGCCGAGGGCTTGATTGTTAGTGATATCTACGGGATCGAATTGCACGCCGCTGCATGTTTTATTTATTTATGCTTGGACCTGGCTTATAATAGCGTTTGGGCAGAAGGAGCCCCTCCGGAGTCTGCACATCTATTGTCAGCGTAGTGGATATTATATTTGGGATGGAGTTCCCTGGGCATGGAGTTGCCCTATATATTCACATTTGGGATGGAGTTGCCCTATACATTAATATTGAGTGATGGATCTTCCCTGGGCTAGACTTGCCTCGTGCAGTACAGTGAGATTGAGTACTCTGAGAGTGTGAGTACGTGAGTTTACCATTAAAATGCATTGCATTTGACATGCGTACATGAGATACAGGCATAAAGATGCATTTCCTCATGCTACCCGGTTTTGGTGACATTCATGATTTCAACTGTATATTGATATGTAGGCATAGAGATGTATTTTCCTCATGATACCTGAAAATGAAACATCTTACTTATTGTTGAAATGTTTTTGGAAAATCACAGTTTCAAACATGTTCATATATTTTGAGTTATTTCGTAGCTGATTTGGGACTCTGACCCTTGTCTCAGCTCGTCAATACATCCAACATAAGGTTAGGTTTGTTACTTATTGAGTACATGGGTTGGTTTTCATCATACTACACTTATGCACCTTGCGTGCAGATGTTGGATGCTGATGTAGCTGTGTAAGGTGGACCTTGATCTGAAGATGCACTTACGTTCCAGTCATAGCCACCTCTTGATCGTGGTAGCTTTAGTATTTTAGATTTGTTCGTGTATATTTCAATTGGATGGTGTATTTTATATTAATCCAGCTTTATAAATTCTAAATCTTAGAAGCTCATGATTTGTACTACCAGTTCTTGGGAAATTCTTGTATAAATGCAGTTGTATTATCATTTCTTTTCTTAATAAATCTCATTAAATTGAATAGTTTTTAATTGGTTACTTGACATGTTGGGTTAGGTGCCATCACGACTAGTTGGATTTCGGGTCGTGAAAAACTGGTATTAGAGCTCTAGGTTCATAGGTTCTACGAGTCATGAGCAAGTGTCAAGTAGAGTTTTGCAGATCAGTGTGATGACGTCCATACCTATCTTCGAGAGGCTACAAGGCATTTAGGATAATTTCCCATCTTTCTTTCCTTATCGTGCGGAATTGATTCAGCTTGAAACATAACTCTTTGTATTCCCCCCACGGATTTGTATGCGTATGTGAGCGCTCGACATTAGCTGTACATCGACAGCTTGTGATTCCATGGATGAGGTGCGAGATGTGATTTTGGCATGCTGATGATAGGATAGTCTAGAGGACTTGAGGCCAAATTTTGACCGTAGCTTCAGCATAGGGATTTTTGCTGTGTGAGCACGTGCTTTTAGACTTATAAGTCTGGTAGTGTCTTTATTAATGAAATTTATGGCTCGATGACGGGTTGGATGACCATATGATGAGTATGATGTAACTGCGAGATGTGTTCAGATTGCTTGAATGTGAAGGGAAGAGTTTGCTTAGGATGTGAGAGGGACTATTGGGTGCTTGATTTATTTCTTGACATGACGTATAGTCTCGAGATATGAGTGTGTTCAAAGATTTTTCATGTTATTTAATTGTGGAATGAAGTAGATTTTCATGTCTTGTTGTGAGTTCAGATTCAGAAAGATTAAGTGATTGTGTAGTAGTTGTGACTATGAAAGGGTATAGAGAGATGTCAGTTTGAGGCTAAGCATGTGGGTTATCACCTGCGGGGTAATCTGCAGATATGTTTTCCCTATGATTTTGTGTAAAGAGTTTCTTTTCTACCTGCGGGGTATATGTTTTGAGATTTGAATTAGAATTTGGTTGAGGAAGTTGACCTGACTGTCACGTGGATATATGCGAGCTTAGTAGATGATTTGAGGTGCTATGTGGTTTGTGTTATGTGAGCTTATGAAGGACTTAGTTGAATCTCACTGCAGTATTAAGGTACAAATAGAGTATGGGTATTGCCAGTTATCGATTGTTCTGATCTATGGCTTTGAGCCAAGTTGGGGAGTCTGCTATCACCGATTTGATTACATGGTTATGTGTTGTGCTAGTTTCGGTTTGAGGCATACTTGTGAAACAAATATGACTTGCGGAAGTTGAGATCGAAGATGAATCGAGTAAAAGAATTTATGGATAGGGGATATGTTACACTTTATGGGTATATGGAAATGATGGAATGATTGAGTTGTTATTCGTGAAGGATGTAGTGCGCATGGAGTAGGAATTCGCTAGATTGCTTAGAGGTGTGGATTACTTCTTGGGGTGTTGTCGTGCCAAAGGGGCACAAATTGCTTGGCCCGTTTGGGTGGTGCAATTGAGATTCGAGCTGAGTGGATGACTCTTGAGAGGGTTTTAATAGATTCAAGATTTATATGTGGGAATTGAGAATTTTTTTCGAATTTGTATGTGGTTAGAATCTAAGATTTACATTGGATGGTGTCAAGACTCGCGTTGTTTTTATATCACTGTGAATTGTACATTTCAGTATCAGGAAGGCAAAGGAAATAGTTTCAGGTTCACATAAGGACTCTTCAGAGTGGGTGTCTCGATTATGATATTTTTTGGGTGCTTGAGAGGGAATACGATAGCTTATGGGCCTTAAGGCGGTATAGTTTTATTCTAGGATCTCATGAAGTGAGATTTGTTTGAGGATCATGGTATTATGGTTGGATGAGTGTCAGCTTGAGGATAATTCAGAAGGAACTCAGGGAATAAGTACAACTTGGTAGTAGGTTGGATCAGCAAGGTAATAGATATGATCGATTCTTTGGGTACTTATGATGTGTTGAGTCTTTACAGGCGTTTCATGGCAATTCTCTTGTATTTTGGCGACTTGCATAGCTTGGTTATGTGCAAATGGGTTTCATAGTGCTCTTTAGGATTTCTACCACGGTTAGAGGAGTATATTTTCTACCGGCGTGAGGAACATGTTGCGTATTGTGATTTTATCCTTGGTGAGATCAAATGGAAGGTTCCTAGCCAATTGAGTATGTAGTTTGCTTGCGACTCAAGATTGATTATGAGATTCTCGTACTTTTCCTATGATGGCACGATAGATGAGGCGTGTTGTCTGGGATTGAGATTTGCATGTGCGAGGTCACAAGTAGTTTTGAAGGGGAGATCATAATTCTTAGTCAGCTTGGACGGTTTGCGATGTTTAGATGAATGCTATAACTATATGTTATTGCCTGGGAAGGGTGCGCATGATGCAATATTAAACGCGGAAATAAGAAAACAAAAAGATAGAAGCAAGACGCTCAATGAACTATCAAGACAACAAGTAGGAACTAGTCTACTTACCTTCTTGATGAAGTCACGGAGTACCTATACTATACGAACAACCCTCAAGACAACAATGGTCTTGCAAACTGTTCGATCAAACAAAGGAACAAGTTCAATTTTGAATAACACCAAAATTGGACAAGTTAATTCACACGATTTTGGGAGCAATGTGCTGCCGGGTTTTGATTGATAATAATGTCAAAAGGTATCAAAATAATGAAGTGTTTAGGCTTATATAGAATGAGCCTTTACCTAAATCAACTAGGAAAAGAATAACTAGTTAACCTAAATCAACTAGGAAACAACTAATTAACAAAAAGGCCACATTTTGGCTAATTTAAAGAATAGTCACGCAGGACCAAACAAATAAGAATTAATGTCTTCGATAACTACATAATAATACAATATAAACACAAATATACATCTTCAACATAAGATTCGTCCACAGCAAGATTTATGGACGCTTTGATCTTCTCCAAGGCTAACCAACGCCTTTTCTTGTCTTGTTCATATATGGCATTGATAACACTTGATCAAATTTATTTGCATCATTCTCCCTCTCTTGAGAGAATTTCGTCCTCGAAATTAAACCATCTTCGTCTTTCAAAGGGGCACTACCTACAACACAAGGAGTTAAGTCAGAAACGTTGAATGTCTTAGAAACACTAGACTCACCAGGTAGGTCTATAACATAGGCGTTGTTATTGATCTCCTGCAATACTTGGAATGAACCATCTCCTCGCCGCATGTTTACATATTCCTGTAAAACATCATCAACAACACTAGACATGGGGTGAACGTTAGTAGAAACTTCATCATTAGAGCTCAAGTAAACACCCTTATAAATTAGGCAAATTAAGAG
>MCJB01002560.1:9490-24194 GCA_002018475.1 Nicotiana obtusifolia | reverse complement strand
GGGGGGGGAAGGGGGGGGGACTATGCATATAGAAGGAAGCAAAAAGAACCAAAGGCATAGTTCAGCCTGAGTCAAAAACCATGAAGAAACCTTGAAAACTTTTCAAATGAGTTCGAAGAAAAGGATGCAAGATATTCCATATTCCCACGAGTTTTAGGTTGAGTCCAAAATTTAGTTCACGAGATAATAGACTTGAATTTGTATTTGTAGACATGCTACAATGAAAGCAGTTATGAATATGGTATATGAACAGTTATGAGAATGATGTACGAAATTTATTTGAAAGCTCAAAACATAAAACTTCTTCAAATTCTTTCTCTTTTCATGTCTACTTCATGTTTCATATATTTGCATCAATATGAAGATGAGATGCCATCTTCATCAGTGTCGTTAACAAAAAAGGGCTCTCTTTTACAAAAATCTGTGTTTATCAAAGTCACGGACTATGAAGGCATTTTTAAATGCAAGGAAAAATCTCAAATATTAAAAGGGCAAAGAGCATAATATACGTCAAAAGCAATCGAAACATTTATATATTAACCCTAAAACAAGGGTGATAAATTTGTCATCTAACCCCAAAAAGACAGAGGCAACAAAAACAAACCTTCCAAAAGTTGTTAAACTAAGGAAAAAACAACATAAGGGAGTTCCAAACAAAAGCCAACAAAAGAGTAAGGAAATGGAGAAAATCTAAGGAGCATCATCAACGGGAGAAGAAGGATCAACTTGCGGAGAAGAGGCTTGGACATCAGCTACGCCAGGAACAAGTCCATCTCCATCATCCTTAGAACCTTCGTCTTCAGGTGAGGAAAAGCTTTGATGTTGCTGAGTTTGATCAATTGCTTCTTTAGCTCTAGTAATCTCACATTAAAGTCAAAACCTTCCTGGTTGGCTTCAATTAAAGTCTCGAGGCGAGTGTTCAGAGAATCGCAGCTAACATCCAGCGATAACTTATCCTCAAGGGCCTTGCAATCCTTCTCCCATTGATCAATCTCAGCTCTCATCTCTTCTTTCTCTGCTTCAGAGGCTTCACATGCTTTCTTCAAAGGGGCAAGAGAACTTTCCAAGAACTGAATTTTATTTGTAGAGGTGCGGAGATCTTCCTGAGCTTGGGTAAGTGTTTAAACCAATTCACCCGCATAAACCTCTTTTCGATTAAGGAGTTCTTTCAAACCTCTTATCTCTTCAGTAGCCTTGGAAAGTTGTTCAGCAAAAGAGGATTCCAGTCTATCCTTATCCTTCCCGACTTGACTGGAAAAAGCTTTTTCAACTGCTAACTCAGTGGAAACCATTCTCATTTGTTGCTCCAAAGCGTTCTTCTCTTCTGCAAGAACTTCCTTTTCCAGTTGAAGACCTTCAAATTGTTCTTTTCAGTTGTCAGCCTCGGTATGCAATTCAATATTTTGCTGAAACTATTTTCATAAGCTCTGTGCCAATCAAACTAATTTACAAATAAGATAGGGGAAGAAGAATTATGAATAAGGAAAAATAAGGAAGGAAATGTAATTAAACGTATACCTTCAGAGAAGAATGAACAATGTCATTCATTAAGGTCAGTAAACTATGGCTATCCAACTTATTCTTCTCCACGGGGCATAACAATGGCTTCAAACACACATCAGCTTGACCAGACTTCCTCAGTAAGTTCCCGCCTTCAGGGACCTCAATCACAACTCTTTTCACCTCCCTTCTGCTGTTAGAAGGCTCAGCTTCTATATGCGAAGCATGAACGGGAGCAACAACTGGAGTAACATCATGTAAAGACAAAAGGGGTCTAATAGTAGATGGAAGTGGAAGGGAAGCGAGAGGTAGTTCTTCAGAAATAGGCCCGAAGCCTTCTTCGGCCTCAAGGCTATGGGCGGATAACCTATCAACAGGACTGGATGGAGGATTAGCAATGTCTTCATCAGAAATCTCTAAAGGAGTTTTTTCTGGCTCATCAATGAGTCTGAAAGAAATTGAATTCGATGGAGGATCATGAGAAGCAGGAGTTTCATCATCAGAAACCACGTGTCTCCTGATACACGGTTTTCTCAACCTTTTCTTCATCATCAGACCCACGAGCTTCACCAGTTTTCCTCTTGGAAGAAGAAGCACTCAAAATTCGTTATTGAGCAAGTCCTACAGAAAGTCTAGTTGATGGAACAGATGTGGGACTAATGCCACGAATAGCAAACCCTAATAAGAAAAAGGAGATGACGAAAAATTTATATATGAACAAGTAAAAGAAATAGAAGAACAATGAGGGTTAAAAGTACCGTGCATTATCACTTTCCAACAAAATCTTTTAGAAAGAAATTTCCAAAATCTTTTGTCCATAGAAGCAGCAGTCAACATCTTTTTTATCCAAGCACGGAAGTCGGGAATTTCTTCAAAGACTTCCATGGTTGCTGAGAAAATGGGTATATGGTTACATGAAGGAATTCAAGACAGTTTAAAAAAAAACTTACGTGTAAAGTTCTATTTTTCTGGAAAAGGCATATTTTCTTCACCCACTAACCCACTAGTGGGGACAGCAACAAAGCTGGGGTACAAGCCACGGCCTCGGTCATCCTCGTGGCTAACTAATATTCTTTTACTTCTATCCACGAGGGAAAAAACTCCTTCACAAAACAACTTGGGGGAGTAAAGGTGAAGTAAGTGACGAAAGGTAAAAGGGACGGAAACCAAATCCAACAAATAATGAAGCCATGCTACAGCCCTCCACACGATGGGACCAATCTAGTCAAGGCACACGTTAAAATAACGACAAAACTCAACCACTGGATCAATGGGAGGCTTAAAACCTAAAGTAAAAGGGTAGGTATAAACAAAAGAAAAACCGGCATGGCAAGAGGTGATTCTTTGTTTACCACCAGGGATTAAAACTGAAAAATCTGGTATCTAATGACATTCTCGTCGAACTAAGGAAAGAAGACTTGGAGTGATTAAACTTGATAAAGTTCAGTAGGGGTAAGGGAAGCTCTAGAAGAGACTTGATTTCTGGTCTCACGGTCTGTTACAAAAAAAAAATTCTTGAGGAACAATCTAAGCAACTGCAGGTTCACGCACAGGTGCATTCAGGTCCCTATTTCTAGAAGAAGATCTAGGGGTTAGAGGAGACCTAGGTCTAGAAGAAGAAGGCCTGGCAGAACTACTTTGAGAAGAGGAACCACGGTTAGATAACGAACCGAGACTATGAAGCCTACCACCTCTCCTACTTCTAGTAGGAGCAGTAGAAGGAACAAGTTCGTCAACAATCATAACTTTGCGAGGCTCTGGTATGGATGAAGACATGATTAAGAATGAAAATACATAAGAAAGTTACAGAGACATGAAGAAGGACTAAGGTAATAGATAAAAAAGGAAGAAGGCTTCAAGAAATCAAAAAGAATAAAGTATTTATAGGTAGATAAAATTATCGTTAAAATTGGTCACTATGAAGCGTCATAATGGAACCGTCACTTCATGGCTAACGCAGCCACAGAATAAAATCTAAAAAATGCTGAGAAACTGCAGATCCAATCATAAGAAGCCACGTGGCATGGGCATTAAAGGAATGTGACATACATCGCATTGATTCTGAAGGAGGCATAATGAAACTCGTGAAATGGAAGCAAAGAATTCCCGCCATAAAAACTTACTACTTCCCAAATATCCAGTTAACAATATTTAGAAAGTAGGGGGACTATCTGTATTAGTGGAAAAAAATATGATACGTAGACTATCAATAAGTTGACGGTGCATGACACGTGGAACATCGATGTAAATACAAGTGACACTCTTAATTAGACGAATTACAGAATGCAGAAAAGGCACGGGAGAATCACCCATTGGGTTACATTGAGGAAAGAACCGGACCTGACAGCTGTTAAAGGAGAAGCAGGAGCGAAATGAATGAAGGCTGCAAACAAGGGAAGATACACGAACTTGATATAAATATGGAAGGAAAATCAATACAATTACAAGGAATCTTTAGTCATAAATATATATGTTATGGTAACATATGGTAACGGGCAATCAGTACAGTTAATACCATTAGTGAACCTAAATTAAGTATGGGAACACTTATAATTGCATGCTCTTATATAAGGAGAAATCTCATTTTGTTAGGGCAAGTTACAATTATTGTTGGAATCCATACTATTATTCTTTGCTTTATTCTCCAAGCTTTAAGCCTTAATTTTGGGGAGTGATTATCAGTTCATTTCTTATTTTTCTTTGTCAATCATTACCATTCTTTGATCTATTTCTCCAAAATTATTGGGAAAGTGAAGTAAATTTTGACTATCAGTAACCCAATTTGTTATAGATATTGGCTTTGACCGAGAAATCTATTTTTAGTTGAACACCCTTATTGATAAGTTTCTTCATTCAATAATGCTTCATCTTCAACTACTATGCATATGATTATAGAAACTCCTCTACTAGAAAATTACATTGCATTAACAGAGGCGGAGCCAGAATGTCAAGCTTATGGGTTCAGAATTCTAATTCTTTTTAAGTTACTGGGTTCTAAATTAATAACTTATACATATTTAATGAATTTTTAGGACAAATACAGGAGTTCGAACCAAAAATACAAAGTTCGGCCAAAAACGGTCCCATCACTCTAGCTTCTCCCTGACTGCATACAAGGTCAATTATTTTTTAAAATGAACATATAGTAAATATTGAACCCTTAGTCAAAATCCTGCGTCCATCACTCAAATTTACAACAAATAAGACTACTTATATGGTGAAATTTGCAAATCTTCGTAAAAAAGGGGTCGACAAGCAGTCAAGCAATTTGACATCATAATTGCCAAACCAATTAGCTTTACGATAAACCCATTACAAGAAATAAGAACAACAAGCTTCCGAAGATTAATGCCAAAAATTCAGTAAATCAGTTACAACAACCAGTCATCAAACAAGATACTTAACCATCTGAATTTCTTTTTTCTTGAAACGACATTTCTCATAGAAAGTTGTACTCTAAATAATATCTTCTCATATTTAAAGCATTTTACATTAGCAAACAAAATAATTAAAGAGGAAAACTATCTACTCTAACGCAGGCTTCCTAAAAATTAGCTTACAAGTAAAATATTTTCAATAACTTTCTCGATCGTCACATAGAATACTCCTCTGTTTGTTTGGGCTCTTCAAAACAGCAGGGCGCAAAATCGATTTCTTCAATTTTGCGTTTTAAGTTTTCTGAGTTTCCTTGCCCCCCTCCCACCCAAATACTTTTTGCTTTTTAAGAGTCAATTTAATTAATCTTCAAAACTAACTAAATTAGATTAACTTAGCAATTTAAGATTAAAATTCAAATATTTGAAAAATATACGAGAAGTACTTTAAATTATAAATCTTTTCATGTCAATATAATAAAAAATATATATTTTAGAATATTACTCAACATTTGCATTAAATCTACGAAGCAGAAAATATCACATCAATTAATACGGAGGGAGTGATTTTCTAATTTCCTATCTATTAAGCAACTAACGTTGCCGCCACCAAAAACCTCGTTTCCTGTGGTGATATCAATCTATTGTATCGCGTAGGTATCCAATTGATTATATGATATAGTCGGTTCAATGTCTTTTACTTGACACAAGACTATTTTAACAACAACTTTAGAAAAGAATATTGTATAAAGTGATGTACATTACTAGCAAGATGCAGTAGTACTCTTATGGGCGGCTTTCTAGTCATGCTCCATGATCCCTTGGACGCGCCCTATGGCATCCCCGCAAGCTTCCCAATGCTCAGCGCCACAGTTGGTCCCCTGGTCTCGGCAGCTCTAAGCAACAAGCGTGCGTGTGCCTCTGTCTCCCCGCCGATAGCCATAGCCAGTGCCCAGCCACAGGCAGTTGCCAACAGCGTCGCGCGCGTAGACAATGCCTCGCACGCAGACCCTGATGCTAAAGTCAAAGTTGCTGCAAACGGACTTGTTTCTACCTTGTAGAAGACTAAGTCATTTACATTGTAAATATAGAGTAGTTTTACATCATTTTCTTTCAGTGTGCTTCTACAGCTTATTTAGGTCAAGTCATATAACTATGGTTTTTTTTTTTTTAAGCATTATTAAAGGGTATCAAGCAATCAACTTTCTAGCAAGAAAACAATTCTCTGTACTGGTGTCTCTCCCCCTCGACACCGCGTTGCTTCTCTTTAATAGCTTTTATCCATGCAATCAAACTTTCTTTCATTCTCAGTTCTCTTTTCTACTCTCTTAGTTGCTCATGACATTGGTTTTCCTGTATCGAGGGGACCTCAGTTGGCGGACAACAATCTCACTAACATTAATTGCTTAGCCTTACGTCGCCCTTCCAAGGAATCTCAGAAAGGTACCATGTAACAGTTGGTATCAGAGCCTAGGCTCGACATCGGACGAGGGATAACATTGCAATTACTATCATTTCAGATCATGGTGAATCATGGGGATTGTATCGTGACCCTTGGGGAGACGGTTGACATATTACGGCCCATCGTGGAAATGGTGCCTGATCTAAAGACCAGCCTAGTGAAAAATTTGGACGACCTGGACCGCAGAATGCTCCAAGCCGAAGTTGACATAGAAAACATCAGTTGCGACTCTGAAGGAGACCGGCAAACGGCAGCCACAGAGCCAGCCGAAATATTTGGTAAATTTGAGGGCCTCCAACAGGAGCGTGTCGAGGATTTATCCCACAATGCACAAGAGGCAGGTAGGGTGACTGCCATACAACAAACTATAGAATACTTTACAGGCCAGCTCAACGTTGCCGATGATGCTTTATAAGTCCTGCTTTGCGGAGGCAGGAACCAAATCGGTGGTGTTGTGAACCACGCCCCCATGGCACAAAAACTGAATATTCCTGAGCCAAAGCCATACAGTGGAGCTCGGAATGCCAAAGAAGTGAAAAACTTTTTCTTCGACATCGAACAGTACTTTGATGCCGTGGGGGCCCTAAAAGAAGCTAAGAAGGTAGCAACTGCTGCCATGTATCTTTAGGGTGATGCTAAACTCTCGTGGTGGGTGAAGTATGAAACCATTAGGATATGTGAAGATGCTGCCCGTACTGTATACAGATATGCTACTGATGATGGGAACAAATGGGGCCAAGCCCAACATTATCCCATGCATGCCCATGAAGATGGCCGCTGGAAACATCTTGGACTTGTAGTTGAAGAAGGGGGTCAAAAGACATGAACCTACGTTCTTGGCTACCTCTGCATTGAAGATATAGAATGCTTCTCGGGTCCTCTTCCTGTTCCCATGAAGGAGCTGCTACTGGAATTTGAAGACGTCATGCCACAAGACATGCCAGAGCGACTCCCGCCTAGGCGCACTTTGGATCATGAGATTGAGTTGGTGCAGGATGCGAAACCACCCGCCCGGCTGCCGTACAGAATGTTACAACCCGAACTCACCAAGCTTCGGAGACAATTGAAGGAAATGCTGGACACAAGGATCATCGTGCCCTCCAAGACTCCATACGGGTCACCTGTGCTATTCCAAAAGAAACATGATGGAAGCTTACGACTCTGTGTGGATTATCGGGCTCTAAACAAAATCATTGTGAAGAACAAGTACCCTATTCCGCTAATTGAAGACTTGTTCGATAGACTGGGTGGTGAGACGGTGTTCACCAAAATAGACCTGAGGACAAGGTATTGGCAAGTTCGGATTGCAGAGGGTGATGAAGACAAGACGACCTACTTGATAAGATATGGGTCATACGACTTCCCGGTTATGCCATTCGGCTTGACTAATGCAACAGTCATATTTTGCACCCTGATGAACCAAGTATTCCGAGAATACATTGACGAATTCGTGGTGTCTACTTGGATGACATTGTGGTATATAGCCAGACACTGGAAGAACACCTAGAGCACTTGCAGAAGGTCCTAGCTCGATTGTGGGAGCACGAATTATATGCGAAGCTATCCAAGTGCACCTTTGCTCAAAAACAAATCGACTTCCTCGGACATGTCATTGAGGAAGGGCGAAGCAAGATGGACCAACTGAAAATTCAGGCTATCACAGATTGGCGGCCGCCTAAGGATATCCACACCTTAAGGGCGTTCCTTGGCCTATGCAACTTCTATCGACGATTTACGAAAAATTACTCCCTCATCGCAGTACCACTGATAAAATTTCTTAAGAAGGTTACGCCTTAGGATTGGGGACCCAGGCGAGCAGAGGCCTTCAACGCATTGAAAACGGCTATGTCTAGTAGCACCATCTTGGCCCTCCCAGTTGTGGTCAAGCCATTCGAGGTACAAACGGATGCTTCCGACTATGCCCTTGGTGGAGTCTTGCTACAAGAAGGGCATCCCGTAGCTTACGAGAGCCGGAAGCTAAAGGATGCAGAGCGGCACTATGCCACCCACGAGAAAGAATTATTGGCTGTCGTTCATTGTTTACGCCATTGGAGGCACTATCTACTAGGAACCCTGTTTGTGGTCAAGACAGACAACATAGTTGTTAGTCATTTCATGACCCAGCCGAAGCTGAATGGTCGACGGGCTAGGTGGAAGGAACTCCTAGGGGAATTTCACTTCAACCTGGAGTACTGAAGTGGGAAGACTAATCATGTTGCTGATGCGCTCAGTCGGAGAGCTGATCTAGCATCGGTGTGCCTACTCGTCACCCTAAGGGGGAGCGAAGTAGCCACCACCATCAAAGACCAGATACAAGATCTACTCGTCAAGGATCCTGCTGCACAGAATTTGGTTGATTTGGTAGGACTGGGCAAGACTCGCCAGTTCTACACAGAAGATGGTTTTCTGAAAGTGAAAGGGAACCGACTTTATGTTCCCAAAGGAGGAGATCTACGAAGGACTCTTCTGGCAGAATGCACGATACTTTGTGGGCTGGTCATCCCGGTGAAGAACGTACCATGGCATTACTTTGCCGTGCATATTATTGGCCTTAAATGGCTTGTCTAGTATGCTAGAAGGACAAGTCAGACCTCTTGACACAAGCGGGACTCTTGGAACCACTAGCTGTCCAAAACAGACCTTGGGAAAGCGTTTCCCTGGATTTCATCACCGGACTGCTCAAGGTCGGGGATCTCACAACTATCTTGGTTGTGATGGATTGATTTTTTCCTAATATGCTACCTTTATAGCATCCCCACAATATATATCAGCAGAAGATACAGCTTGACTCTTCTTCTCTCATGTTGTCAATATTGGGGCCAGCCTAAAGACATCGTTAGTGATAGCGACTCACGATTCACTAGCAACTTTTGAACCCAACTCTTTAAGTGCCTGGGGTCAAAATTGAGCCACAGTTCAAGTTTTTATCCTTAATCTGATGGCCAGACGGAGCGGTTCAATGGCATGCTGGAGGAATATCTCCGCTACTTCGTAACCGGATCGCAGAAGTACTGGTTGAAGCTTTTGGATGCTGTTCAACTATGTTTCAATTCACAAAAGTGCTCTAGTACCAACATGAGTGCTTTTGAAATTGTTACCGGACAGCAACCGCTACTCCCACACACCGTGAATGCACCAAACATGTCAAAATATCCTCGAGCTGCTAGCTTCTCAAAAGAATGGAATCGAAATATGGAGATAGTGCGGAGCTATCTTATCAAAGCCCAAAAGAGAATTAAGAGGCATGCTGATCAAAATCGTCACTTTATTGAATACCAAGTAGGAGACAAAGTGATGGTCAAAATCCCAAAGCGATACTGGTTTGTAAGGGTCCATGACCCTCGCCTATTGAAAAATATATTGGACCCTTGTCCATTGAAAGGCGCATTGGGAAAGTTGCATACCGGGTGGATACCCCAGTTTGGTGGAAAATCTATCTCGTCTTCCATGTCAGTCTCTTGAAACCTTTTCGAGAAGATATCGAGGATCCTTCACGGAGCCAACTCACCATACCCAGTATTCGAGGCCCCAATTTAGCCGGAAAAAGGCGTGGTGAAGCTATTCTTTATGATCGAGTGATTCACGCCTCAAGGAAAGATTACCAAGAGTTCTTGGTGAAATGGTAGGGATGTGATGCAGAGGAAAATACTTGGGAGAGGGGGAACAAACCTCAAAGCCTACAAGAGCCTAATTGATGACTATCTTGAAAGTAATTCGTCAAGGACGTCGCCAACTCATGTGGGGGAGAATGTCATGGGTGGCATTCCAGCCATGCCCCATGACCCCTTGGACGCGCCCCGTGGCATCCTGGCAAGCCTCCCAACGCCCAGTGCCATGGTCGGCCCCGTGGTCTCGGCAGCTCCAAGTGATAAGCGCGCATGTGCCTTTGTCGCCCCACTGATGGCCATCGCAATGCCCAGCCACAGGCAGATGCCAACAGGGCCGCTCGCGCAGACCTTGATGCTAAAGACAAAGTTGATTCAAACGGACTTGTTTCTACCTTGTAGAAGACTAAGTCATTTTTATTGTAAATATAGAGTAATTTTACTTTATTTTCTTTCAGTGTGCTTGTACAAAGCTTATTTAGGTTAAGTCATGTAACTTTGATTTATTTTTTTAAGCATTATTAGGGGTATCAAGCAATCAAACTTTCTAACAAGCAAACAATTCTCTGTACTGGTGTCTCTTCCCCTCGACACCGTGTTGCTTTTCTGTAATAGCTTTCATTAATGCACTCAAACTTTCTTTCATTCTCAATTCTCTTTTCTGCTCTCTCAGTTGCTCATGACATTAGTTTTCCCGTACGGCACTGACAATCTAGTCTAGCGTACGGAGGGGACCTTAATTGGCGGACAGCAATCGCACTGACATTGATTGCTTAGCCTTATGTCGCTTTTCCAAGGAATCTCAGAAAGGCGCCGCGTAACAGTACTCTCGTTGTATACATTCAGGTTCGAAAAATTTATCATCATTTTCACTGATTAAAAGTTAATTCATATAGAGCTCGATACAATTAATTTGATAGTGAGAATTTTAATTTTTGCGCTTCAGCCATTTGTGTCCTTCGGATATCACTACTAGAAAACAGGAAAAAAGCGACCAAAGTTGGTCACAAATTGCAAAAAAGCGACCAAAAAGCGACCAAAATGGCCTGGTCAGTATTTAGGTGGTCACAAATAAATAGCGACCAAAGTTGGTCGCTAACTTGCGACCAACTTTGGTCTCCATCACAAAAGGACCACAAAAGGACCAAACAATCCGAAAAACATATAGAGACCGACTTTGGTCGCTGTTTTTTTTTTATAATTAATATATTCTGGGAATTAGCGACCAATATTGGTCGCTTAATTAATTAATTATTTTTTTAAATTCTTAAAGTAGCGACCAACCTTGGTCGCTATTGTCCCAGATTTTAAAAACTGGGTAATATAGCGACCAAGGTTGGTCGCTAATGTCAAATTTTAATTTCCTTGCATTCCACACCTATAGCGGTGGAATTTCTTAGTGGGAAGCCCGTATTCCTTCCCCCCTTTTGGACCGCCAGCAGCCTGCGTCCATAGTCTTTCAGCTTCCTCGTCCGACGGTTGGATTGGTTCGCCCGATGAAGATGGTGGCTAGCTGCGTACAAAATCTTCCAACTCAGCTGTGAAGCGACTCTATAAGAAAAATTAAATTAGTATTCAAAAGTTATATAAAACTAAATCAAAGTACTTAATGAAAATTGAAGACTTACATGTACAGCCGAGGCTCGGTCCTCGAACCACCTTTCTTCATCTGAATCTTTCTTCTTCTTGACAGTATGAGTTTGCTTGAATAACTCATCTTGCCTCATCGGACGGCCTAACTTCTTCTCCTGAAAAGTCATAAATTTTAGTTAATAAAGAGATTAGACGTTGAAAATTAAAATTAAATTAAGAAATTACGTACCATTTTCCTCTTTATTGAACCGAGGCTGATCGCACCTCCAGTGTGCAGAGAGCCTCCCGTCTCCGAAGCACGAGCTTTCTTTCCTTGCTCGCTCTTCTTTAGGAAATTTGTGGCTAGCCATTGCCTTTGCAGATCATCCCATAGACGATCTTGCAACCAGGAGGGCTTCGTGTTCGACCTCCTAGCGTTGGAAAAGCAATGGGACAACCGCTTGCGAGCCTTGAGATGGAAGTTAGCAGCTACCTCCGCACTATAGCGGTGTTCCCACACACACTTGCTCTGTATTTGAGAAGTTAAGTATTTAGATGAAAATATCATAAATATAAATAATTGTACTGCTTGAAAGAACATTTATACCTTAAATTCATTAAAAATTGCCTCCTTAAGCGAGAATGAAAATTCACTCCAAGTCGCATAAGGGCCATCATATAGCTTTCGAGTTGCCTGGGTGATTATCCTCGTAGTAACATTACTAGGAATAAACATTTAATGTAATTAAAAAAAAAAAGACACATTAATATCTTAGTAAAACCGTAGAAAACAATAAACGTTAAAAATAACAAATAACTCTTACCCGTCACCCTCAGGGACGATAATGATCCTGCCATACTCATCACGATGCACCTCCTCGTCATCATCACCAGGGGCATGTGTGGAAGGTGTGGGGGGGTCAGAGCTAGGATCCCGCAGGCGAATGCCTGTAATGGATGGAGTCCCCGACGAAGATGGCTGCGAGCCCTGCGACGCAGCTGTATGTGCCGCAATGGGACATGTCACTGATTGCTATGACCCGAGTGGCTGCGACCCGAGTGGCAGCAACCCAGTGGCTGTGACCCTAGTGACTGCGGCGCTGATGAATGTGCTCCATGTGGATGTGACATGGACCGAGGCTTTCCGCAGAATTTACAACTGTCCAGACCAGCATCATCTTTATAGTATAACATGCAACCAGCTTCACAACAATCAATTCTCATTGCCGAAAGTCCTAACTTAGAAACCAATCTCTTTGCCTTATAAAAATCAAGAGGTAAGTCGACATCACGGTCAACTAGCTCGCGCATAAGGTCGATGAAAGAGTCCATGGCTCCTTGAGAAATATTCCAGTCAGATTTCATACTTAGATCTAACTGCAACAGAAAACTTAGAGTGTGGACTTCCGTCGCGTAGTGGACGACTAGCTTCCTCTAATTGATCAAAAAAACGTTTTGCCTCATCATTAGGAGTTTGTTCAATAATTTCATTAGAATCACCCCCAAAGTGCATCCCAAAAGCATCCGAAACCATATGACGAATTCCGGAATCCCTATTTGTATTATCCACCGACCTACTACTTTCACCCACAACTAGATTATGAAATATCCCATCTCTACCATCGATCTCTCCATGATAAGTCCACACAAAGTAATTTTTTATAAACCCCTTTCTATAAAGATGAACCTTAACTTCATCCGGTTGCCCAAATTTCATACAGTCGCACTTAACACAAGGGCACCTAATTATTCCATCTTCTAGGTAGGGTGGAAGTGACATTGCATATCTAATAAAGTCATCCACCCCTTCTACAAAATCCTCCCTCAATCCCCGTCGATTAGGATAATTCCTATTGTACATCCAAGTACGATGTTCCATCTATACAAATAAAACAAGAGGAAAATTATAAACTAAACATTCAATTTATAACAATTAGTATGGAACAGATACTTCTCTAATTAGTACATTAGAACAATTAGTATGGAACAATTAGTATGGAATAATTAGAGCGACTTTTTGTTCTCTTTGGCTTACATGGAGGTCAGTTTTGTATTTTTACTTATTTATTGTTTTAGTAAATTCTTTGTTTATTTTACTTCTAATTAGTACATTAGAACAATTAGTCAGATACTTCTTATATTTTTTAATCCACGTTAGTACATTAGAACAATTAGTACATTAGAACAATTCTTTCTTTACTAATTAGTACATTAGAACAATTAGTATGGAACAATTAGTATGGAACAATTAGAGCGACTTTTTGCTCTCTTTGGCTTACGTGGAGGTCAGTTTTGTATTTTTACTTATTTATTGTTTTAGTAAATTCTTTGTTTATTTTACTTCTAATTAGTACATTAGAACAATTAGTCAGATACTTCTTATATTTTTTAATCCACGTTAGTACATTAGAACAATTAGTACATTAGAATAATTCTTTCTTTACTAATTAGTACATTAGAACAATTAGTATGGAACAATTAGAGCGACTTTTTGCTCTCTTTGGCTTACGTGGAGGTCAGTTTTGTATTTTTACTTATTTATTGTTTTAGTATATTCTTTATTTATTTTACTTCTATTTTGTTAATGGTGGCTTAGATGGCCAGTATGGAAATTTTTTAGTCTTCTAACTTGTTAAAAATTGTTAGAGTTATATATAAAATTTAATGGAACATCAATGAAAAATTATTATTTTTGTCTATCCAATTTTCTTTAGACAAAAATTTTTTTTCTCAGTTTCCCATTCTCTATTTGATAAATTAAAAATATCAAGCAATTTTGATGAATACTCAAGACAAACAAGAAACTATTCCTCAAAGAAAATGATATACAAACAGCTTGATTTTCATAGCAAACAACGGACCCATTGTAAGAAGTGATTCTTTTGTAACTTGAAAAAACTGCAAGAAATTATACACACCTTGATAATCTGTGTGTGGAGAAGAAGAGAGAGAGGCGGACGAGCACTAGTGGAGCAGCGGTTGACCGGCGGCGACGGAGGCGGACGATGGTGCGGCGGGGGAGGAGGGGGAAGCAGCAGCGTTTAGGGTTTGTGTGTTTGGGGATTTTTGGGATTTTGGGGGAAATGAGATACACTGCCCGTTTTGGTGACTGAATTAAAAAAAAGCGACCAAATTAGCGACCAAAGATGGTCGCTTAATTAAAAAAAATTAGATTCAAAATAGCGACCAAC
>MCJB01002559.1:190965-213354 GCA_002018475.1 Nicotiana obtusifolia | reverse complement strand
ATAGTATTAAGAAAAGATGAGTGAGAATGAATTACTTCTTGACGGTTAATGCTAGTACAATAAGTTGTGACCATATGATCCAATTCCCATTAAGTTAAGTTAAAAGTGGAAAGAAAACAGCCCAATTTGTGACGCCTCCTCTCAATAGTTGACTTGCTTTAACATTTAGTGTATTATTGCTTAATTATTTCAATTGAATATGTTTGCTCAACTCAACATGTGAACAAAACCGTTGTAAGTGAATCATGTGCATTGTGCGAGTAAGGTTTTTGATTCTCTGTGTTATCTTATATAGTCTAGAACTTGCCCCGTGTGTTAACTAAAACGAAATTGTAAGTTGGGACAATCTAGGAAATGATATAGGCACTTCTTTGTTTGATTTTGGATGTGCTTGTCGCATCGAATATAAATTTGTCCATTGTTAGCCCTTTTGAGCCTATGAGCCTCTTTCTTTTTGTACCTACATTACAAGCCATTCCCTTTATTTTGTTCTTGAATTGAGCTTTGTTTGAACCCTTACCTTCGAAAGCACTTAGTCGCTAAAAGTAGTAAGGGTGGTTAGAGGGATTGTCTTGCGAAAAAGATGGAACCATGAAAGAATGTGTTGGCTATGAGAAGCTAATTTGAAAAAATTCACTAGCAATTGAATAGAGTGAATGGAGGATCAAAGAATAATAAAGAAGGAATTGTTTTGATGAAAAAAAAAAAAAAAAAGACAAAAATTTGTTTGAAAAAGATATATTCACCTCCTATTGTAGTATGCTAAGTGATTGAAAAGAAAAGGGCTATGTATGTGAGGCAAGTTTAGTGATTGGAAGAAAAAGAAGTGTTTGAATGTTGAGTGTAGTGTATTAAGTGCTTAGGAGGACTAGTCACTATTACCAAATATACCTTACCCGTCCCCTAGCCTACATTACAACCCGACAAAGTCCTACTTGATCTTAGATTTGACTAACTCAATTAGTGGAAGTCTACACTACGGGCAAGCTTATGGTACTCTATGGGATGCATATGAGTTCTTTGTGAGAGTGAGAGTTGTTATGCAAATTTTGTGATTTCCATTCATATATAAACATTCACTCTTCATATATTGGTGAGGCACATGATTTCATAAACAATTGGTAATGTATGCATTGTCTTGTTGGGTAAGTATATGAATTGAAGTAGCTTTATGAGGTAAGTCGGCGTTTGAGGTTGGGTGATGACAATTGGGGTGTTGAATGTGATTGAAGTTATGAGATTAATTGAACTTTATGGGAAGGATATGGATAACTTATGTGTTCATACTTGTTCAACTAGTATCGATTGTGTTCAAGGAAGTATGAAGTGTTTTAATGTTGGATGTTCATGCTAGGCTAAGAATTAGTAGTTGGGAAAGGTTGGTTGAAGTCCCGTTGCTCGAGGACGAGCAAGAGTTTAAGTGTGGGGTATTGATAATGGGTAGAAGAGTACTAAATTAATATAACTTATCCTATATTTTAACTCTTGATTGTTTGGATTTGGATGTTAAATCATATCGATTCATGTTAATATAATGTGTTTTATGTGTAGGAACAGGACTATAACAATCGGGGACGAAATCGGGGGAGAAAGCAAGCCAAAACAAGGAGAAAAGAGCACAAAAGAGGGAACCAGGCCACAGGCCAGCGCCCAGCGCTGCCTGTGGCGCTGGAGACAGAATCAAAGGAGAAGGGCACTGCCTCCAGTCCCCTGGACAGCGCCCAGCGCCCCCCAAGGGACTGATTCCGGGAATTGTCTCCTACTTCGTCTAGAAGACCCCTAAACCGACCCAAAACCTTCCCAACTCCTATGTAAACATCCCTAAACCCATTTTGAGGGGAAACAACACGATTTTGGAGCAAAAGGGAGGCTAGGAACATCAACAACATCATCAAATTCTCAGTTCATCAATCAAAACTAGTATCTCTATTTTAGTTTTCTTCTTTAGTTAATTGTTTTTGTTGAACATGAGTGGCTAATCACCCCTTGTTCTGGGGTTGTGATTAGCCATGAATATTGTGTTTCTAAGTTGACGGATTCGTTTTAAATAGTTAATGTGGATAAGATTGTTTCTTCAATTCTATGTTTAATTGCTTAATTGTTTTGGCCATCGATTAAGTTCTATCAATTATCTATGCTATGTTTAGGAAAACTATGTTTAGATTGGAATAAGAATTGAAGAAAGCATGTTCTTAACTTTGTTAAAAAGAGCGGATTTGCAATTAAGATAGAAATATACTTAATTGTCATGCTTAATTACATAAATCGTGTTCTTCATGCATTCTTGCTAGATTAATTCCATAGGAATATAGGAATTAATCTTGTTAGGAATAGGCGAATAGTACTTCGGAAGAAGGCTATGAGAATCATTATTGATTAATTAGCAATCTTACATTAACTATATGAACGATAAGTCAATTAGAACGCAATAGGATTGGGAATATAATCACAACCCTGGAATCTTTGTTTCATTGATTACAAAATACATAATTGTTCTTTGCAATTCATAAATTTAAATTAGAATTACAATTTAGAATAAACTATATACTAAAATTGATCTTTGCTTGATTAAGTAACGATATTAGTTGTTATAAAGTAGTTAACTTAAGTTCCTTGGGTACGATAATCCGGACTCATTGTCCTATATTACTTGTCGATCACGTATACTTGCGTGTGCGTAAGGGAGCAACAGGGATGAAACATAATGGATTGAAGATCGATCCTGAATTCCATCAAACCTAAAGGTTGGAACCTGTCTTCAAGATTACTGCGTCCGTAACCCGGAACTGACCCCAACTCCAAATTAACTCGAGAAAATATTATTAAACCAAAATAAAGGAAGGCCGAAATATCGTAACTGGTCAGATATCACGGCGGGAATCTTGGCACGTATCAATAAAACCGATTAATTAGCAAATCATGAGATTTTTTACCTTATATAGAATTGTACCTAAAGTAGGACTCCTCTACTATATAAAGAGAGTCCTCTAAAGTAAGACTCCTTTATTATTTGCAAAGCATATGGTAACACGCATCCCAAAGCAATAAATTTTTATTTCTAGTCACTATTATCTCATATCTCTATTCCGGCACCGATTGCAGCATCTTTGACTCGAGGGTGACCAACCTTCAAGGCCAAGATCGTTCAACCTGCGTGGTTTGCAATTACTTTTTTATCATGTATTTCAATTTGAACCCGATTTCTCATTTTTGTATCAAGTTAGATCAAATATCCTTAAAATCGCGTATAAATTCAATTGTTATTCGATTTTGAGGGTAAACAGTTTGGCACCCACCGGTGACTAAGGATAATAGTGGTTGTTTAATACAAATTTAAATAACACACATTGCTTTACACTTGCTCTTTGAAGTGTCTTCGATTCCAAGCTAAAAAACAAAAATATAAAACTCGCAATCAGCACCTCTGCATGTTGACAATGAGTTCGGTCACCTAGGTGAAAATAACAACATAGCGCCCAGTAACGAGATATCGCCTGCTGATCCTGCTGGAATTCCGATCACAGATCTGATTGACGCTAAATCGCATGTTGCTATCGATGCAAATTTGCCTACCGACCCCGAGAATAGCATCCGTGATGGAGCTCGGTCAACTGCATAGAATACTCAAAACAATGGAGGGGATGGGGTCAATCTGTGGATGATCTTCGAAATATTGCAGGCTCAACAAGCGGCAATAGCTCAGTTACAAAACCAGAGCCACAGCCCGAGCAGGATCGAGCCCGGCCCATCTCGAGAAATCACTCACAGGGAAGAACCGGTCGTGGAAAGGTCGAGTGGGAACAAGCCCGGTAGTAACCCCGAGATCATAAAAATTGCTCGAGGAGCAGACAAAACGAATAGAATCAGGGGAGAAGAAAATCGAAGCGAACGACAAAAAGGTGGAGACCTACAATTCTAGGGTCGACCAAATCCCCGGAGCGCCACCGATACTGAAAGGCTTGGATTCTAAGAAGTTTGTACAGAAACCTTTCCCTCTGAGTACGGCTTCGAAGCCGATCCCCAAAAAATTCCACATACCTGAAATTCCTAAGTACAGCGAAACAACTGACCCAAACGAGCATGTCGCTTCATACACATGCGCCATCAAAGGAAACGACTTGGAGGATGATGAGATCGAGTTTGTCTTGCTGAAGAAATTCGGAGAAACCTTGTCAAAGGGAGCCATGATATGGTATCACAACTTATCCCCAAATTCTATTAACTCATTTGTTATGCTTGCAGACTCTTTTGTGAAAGGACACGCTAGGGCTATTAAGGTCGAAATCAGGAAATCAGACCTCTTCAAAGTGAGGCAAAAGGATAATGAAATGCTCAGAATTCGTATCTCGATTTCAAATGGAAGAATGGACCTTCCACCGGTTGCTGATGATTAGGCTGTTCAAGCTTTTACTCAAGGACTTAATATTCGAAGCTCAGTGGCTGAAGCAAAACTTAATAGAATATCCGGCTGTTACATGGGCTGACATGCATAACCGGTATCGGTCAAAAATCAAAGTCAAAGATGACCAACTCGGGGCCCCTTCGGGGTCTATTTATCTGGTCAGAACCCTCGACAGAGTCAAGAGAGACATTGATCGTGAACCAAGACCAAACAGGGATCAGTATCAGCCATATAATGAAGATCGAAGAAGTAGTGGGTCTGGGCAGAACTCCATGAGAAACGAAAGGAGAAATGACCGAGGTTAGAGCAACCGGGGACTCATGACCAAAAACAGCTTCGACAGGTCCATCGGGCCTAAAGTACCACTGAGGCTATCGGAATACAACTTTAATGTCGATGTTGCCGCCATTGTATCAGCTATTGGGCGCATCAAGATACCAAATGGCCTTGACCTCTACAATCCGATCCAACCCAAAGAGATCCTAACCAGATGTGCAAATATCATGGCACTCACGGTCACAGAACGGAAGATTGTCGGCAACTGAGAGGGGAAGTAGCCCGACTATTCAATAATGGGCATCTTCGAGAATTCTTAAGCGACTGAGCCAAGAATCATTTCAGGAACAGGGATTCTAACAAAGACAAAACAAGAAGAACCTTAACACGTCATTAACATGATCATCGGTGGGGTCGATACCCCTCAAGGGCTGATGTTGAAACGCACCAAAGTATCCATCACTAGGGAGAAACGAACTCGAGACTACATATTGGAAGGAACTTTATCTTTCAACGACGAGGATGCGGAAGGGATTGTACAGCCCCATAATGATGCACCGGTAATATCTGTACTCATACATAAAATTCGAGTTAAACGTGTGTTAATTGATCCAGGTAGCTCGGCCAACATCATTTGATCGAGGGTCGTGGAGCAGCTCGGTCTACAAGACCAAATCGTGCCTGCAGTCCGAGTTCTAAACGGATTCAACATGGCATGTGAAACCACTAAGGGTGAGATAATATTACCCGTAAACACCGCCGGGACCATACAGGAAGCTAAATTTTATGTAATCGAAGGAGACATGAGATACAACGCTTTGTTCGGAAGGCCATGGATCCACAACATGAGGGCGGTGCCTTCGGCGCTGCACTAGGAACTGAAATTTCCAACACCTAACGGGGTCAGAACAGTCAACGGAGAATAGTCGGCCGTGAAGGAAATGTTTGCGGTCGAGGAGGTAATACCGACATCAACAGTTTCGACATTGAAGAGCCCAAATAGTTGGTAAAAAGTAGGGCCAAATAGCAATCATAGATACCATCTTAGGCAGATTCGGGCAAACAAGAGGAAGCCGAGGATGATGATTACGGGGTTCCCAGATCTTTTATAGCCCCCGATGATTCCGACGCCACTAAATCTACGATCGAGGAGCTGGAACAAGTCATATTGTGAGAAAGCTACCCAATCGAAAGGTATACCTGGGCACGGGGCTAAGCTCCGAGCTTAGGGAAAAACTCATTCGATTTCCTATAACTAACGAAGATTATTTTGCTTGGTCCCACCTCGATATGACAGGAATCTCGCCGGAGATAACCACTCACAAGCTAAGCCTGGACCCAAAATTTCACCCGGTTAAACAGAAGAGGAGACCCCAGTCTGAGATCAAGCATGCTTTTATCAAGGATAAGGTATCTAAACTTCTTAAAATAGGGTCAATTCGGGAGGTTAAATACCCGATTAGGTAGCAAACGTAGTGGTAGTCTCTAAAAAAGGGAATAAACTAAGAATGTGTATAGACTACAAAGATTTGAATAAGCCATTCCCCAAAGACTCTTTTCTTTGCCTAACATCGACCGTATGATCGATGCCATGACCGGCCAAGAGATCTTCAGTTTTCTAGATGCCTATTCCGGGTACAACCAAATACGGATGGACCCAAGTGATCAGGAAAAAACTTCTTTCATCACTAAATATGGCACATACTGTTATAACATAACGCCGTTTGGATTAAAAAATGCCGGTGGCACTTACCAATACCTAGTAAATTGGATGTTCGAGGAACAAATAGGAAAATCAATGGAAGCTTACATTGATGACATGTTAGTTAAGTCCCTTCGAGCAGAAGGGCATTTAAAAGATTTGCAGGAAACCTTCAACAACTGAAGTAGTACAAAATGAAGCTGAACCCATAAAAATGTGCATTTGGAGTTTGGTCGAGTAAGTTCCTCGGATTCATGGCATCTATAAAATCAATCCTAATAAAATTAAAGCCATCGAAGATATCACGGTCATGGACAATGTAAAGGTTGTGCAAAGGCTAACCGGGCGAATAGCCGCCTTGGGGCGACTTATTTCGAGGTCGTCCGACAAGAGCCACCAATTCTTCGCACTGTTAAAGAAGAAGAACAACTTCTCGTGGACCCCGGAATGCCAGCAAGCTTTGGAGGAACTCAAGTGGTATTTATCGAGCCTGCCCCTGCTTTGCATACCGAAGAACGACGAACAACTGTACTTGTACTTGGCAGTCTCGGAGATAGCGGTAAGATGAGTCCTAGTTCGGGAAGAACAAGGTACGTAAATTCCAATTTACTATGTTAGTAGGACCTTAGGTGAGGCTGAAACTAGGTACCCTCACCTAGAAAAACTGGCGCTCGCTTTGCTAAGCGCCTCTAGGAAACTAAAACCGTACTTTCAATGCCACCCCATATGTGTCGTAACTACTTATCCATTTAGGAACGTTATGCATAAGCCCAAATTCTCGGGCCGATTGGCCAAATGGGCTATAGAAATAAGTGGGTACAATATTGAGTATCGACCTCGGACCGCCATTAAGTCTCAAATTTTCGTAGACTTTGCGGCGGACTTTACACCGGTCCTAATATTCAGGTCGAAAGAGAGTTATTGGATAACTCAGGAACTTCCTCGGGAATCTGGACCCTCTTCACGGACGGCGCCTCAAATGCAAAAGGGTCCGGACTTGGCATCGTAGTAAAGCCACCAACAGGTATTATAATTAGAAAATCTATTAAGACTGTGAAATTGACTAACAACGAGGCTGAATATGAGGCTATGATTGCAGACCTTGAACTAGATAAGAGCTTGGGGGCAGAGGTGATCGAAGCTAAGTGCGACTCCCTCCTTGTGGCAAACAAAAGCAATGGAACATTCGAGGTCAGAGAGGAACAAATGCAAAGATACTTGGACAAATTACAAGTGACATTACATCAGTTCAAATAATGGACTCTGCAACACATACCTCGGGATCAAAACAGCGAGGCCGATGCCCTCGCTAACTTGGGGTCGTCGGTCGAAGACGACGAGTTCAACTCGGGAGAAGTCCTACAACTTATGAGATCGGTGGTGGAAGAAGGCCACGCCGAGATCAACTCGACGAGCCTAACTTGGGATTGGAGGAATAAGTATGTGGAATATCTCAGATCCGGTAAACTATCCTCGGATCCAAAAGAGTCAAGGGCCCTGTGTACAGAGGTGGCTCGATTTAGCCTGTCCTAAGACGGAACCTTTTCTAGAAGAACCTTTGATGGCCCACTTGCAATACGTCTAGGGCCGGGTGATACTAAGTATGTTTTGAGGGAAATCCGTGAAGGTACCTGTGGAAATCTTTCAAGCGCCGAATCGCTGGTTCAAAAAATAATTAGAGCCGGTTATTACTGGTTCGACATGGAAAAAGATGCAAAGGAGTTAGTTCAAAAATGTGATGAATGCCACAAAATCCATCGACCCGGGGAGCTGCTGCATTCGGTTTTGTCACCATGGCCGTTCATGAAGTGGGGAATGGACATCGTTGGCCCCCTTCTATGGGCACCAAGTAAGGCTCAATTTATATTGTTTATGGCTGACTATTTTTCTAAGTGGGTGGAAGCCCAGGCGTACGAGAAAGTCAGAAAGAAAGAGGTCATCGATTTCATTCGGGACCACATCATATGCCGATTCAGAATGCCGGCCGAGATGGTATGCGATAATGCGAAACAATTCATCAGAAGCAAAGTAACCAAATTCCTTGAAGACCACGAGATCAAAAGAAACCTATCGACACCCTATCACCCTAGTGGGAATGGACAGGCTGAATCTACTAACAAACCCATACTCCAAAATCTTAAAAAGAGGTTAACCGACGCTAAAGGAAGATGGAAAGAAATATTACCCGAAGTCCTGTGGGCATACTGTACAACGTCGAAGTCCAATACCGGGGCTACTACGTTTTTTTTTGGTTTATGGTGCTGAAGCTTTGATATTGGTCGAGGTCGGGGAACCAAGTACCATATTCCGATATACAACAAAGGAATCGAAGGACGAAGCTATGAGTATGAACCTGGAGCTATTAGATGAAAGGAGCGAAGCCGCCCTTGTCCGGTTGGCAGCCCAAAAACAGCGGATCAAAAGATATTATAATCAAAGGGCCAACCATCAACACTTCAATACCGAGGACTTGGTACTAAGAAAGGTCACACTAAGCACCCGAAACCCAAACGAAGGAAAATTGGGGCCGAACTAGGAAGGACCGTACCAAATTATCGAGATCACCGCAAAAGGATCCTACAAGCTCGAAACAATGAATGGCGAGCAACTGCCTAACAATTAGAATGTAACTCACTTAAAATGATATTACTGCTAAGGTATGGCTTCTTCCTTTTACTTGCATCTTAAACTAACCCCTACAGGTAACCAACAAGGGATGGTATGAGTTTTTAGGTATAAAAGCACGTGTTGCACTCTTTTTCCTTTGAGTCGGTTTCATCCCAAATGGGTTTTTCAGCAAGGTTTTTAATGAGGCAACAAGTAAATCGTACAAACTTAGAATTGAAGGCCAGCAACGAACCGGTGACGATGATCATAATAGCGTTCGAGGCCTTTCTTCGATCAACCCCGAACGTTGGGGGGCATTACCCTCCAATATCGACTTTGGCATGGAAAGAGATTTCGGGATTGAAGGATCTCGATCGATAGGATTCAATGTAAGGGCCAAACGGTCGAATGAACCGTGCTCACATAGAATGCTCGAATCCTAACACAAAGCATGTACACATACATTACTATTATGCACAAGAATAAAAAAAAGTCTCTTCCCTGGAAACATCCTATTTTTCTTTAAAAAAATTTCCTTTACTTTTCATATGGAATTTCCTGCTTCCGATCCCTAAGGGAAACGAGCCCAAGGGCCGCCTTAACCGAAGTTCGAATAATCATTCTCTCTCTCGGGGACTGCCGTCCGAAAACAAACTTGGACGGTCCAATTTATTAGACCTCGGGGGTATAAGACCTATTAGGCAACCCCCAAATTTTACAAGCCACGGCCGCCTCTACTCGAGGATTGTTATCTTCGGCAAGACCGGATAAGTCGGGAAAGCAAGCCCACTGGGTAACACCAAACAAAAAGGCTACGGCTTTATTAACATGGCCCGGAGACGTCCGAGACCCGTAACAAAAACAAGGCCTTCAGAAAATGATAATTTTTCATAACCGGTTCCAAAGGCTACCCTCGACAGCTTGGGGAAGGAAAACTTTCGGTCATACCGAACCCCCACAATGCCTTCAAATAAAATAAAGTTGAAGGAAAGGTTTTCTCGAGTCTCTAAATGAAAACCAACTATTACACGCTAAGGCATTTAGATCTTTGCAAAATAAACAAGGCAGAGAGAAAATTTGAAAGTTGTTGAAGGGAAAAGGCCTTATATTCATAAATCAGGAATTTCTTTTACAAGGACCGAACAACCCGATGAGAATTTAAAGGCCAAACGGCCTCAATAAAAATACAAAAATAATGACATCTAAAAAGCCTAAGCGGCTTAGTCTTCATCGGGGGTCGCGTCATCACCTTCGGGGCCTCCGCTATCTTCGGGCTCGTCCGAATTGTTAGATCCTTGGAATCCTCCTCCTCGGATAAGCCAGGTTCCTGGCCTTGGCTTCGGATACCTTGGCATTCTCGATTTCAGCCAACAGGTCAAAACCCTGAGCTCGAGCTTCCTCGAGGGCCTCCCTTCGAGATTGCCACTTCATATGCTCTACCAAGTTTCTCACTTGATCCTGAGCCGCCACGGCATCGGCCTTATGCTGGGCCACCGTCTCATCTGCCTCTGCCTTAACCACATCAATCTCTGACTTGGCCACTTCAAGTTCCTTGGCCATATTTTCTTAGCCGGAGATCGCTGAGCTAAGTGAGACTGAAGCTCCTCGATCTTTTTGGCCTGTACCAAGGCCTTTTCTTTTGCATCCCGGAGCTGGACCTCAGTCGAAGCCAGTTGTTCTCGGGCAATTTCATTTCGAGGCCAGGCGGTCCATGTTTTGCTTCCATTTTTCGGCCTCAGCTTTCAGTGTATCCACCTACACCTGGAGCTGCTTGATCTGGTCAAGTTTGTTTTGAACCTGCAGGTTTGGGTTATTAGCCACTGTGTTTGAATCATGGTCACTAAATTCAAATACTCGTCTTACCTGCTCGACCAGGTCGGCATGCTCCTTCTAAGCCTCTTCTAGCTCGGACTGGAGCTTCTCACTAAGGATCTTGTAAGCATCACTCTTCTCAATAAGCGCCTGGGTTTCAGCCTCGTCTTGGTTTAACTCTTCCCAATACCGGAGAAACATTTTGTGATGAAGCACCGAGGCCTGCGAATACAGAGAAGGATGTTACAATTGATTCCATATTAATCTAAGTACATAATAAAAAGGAATTCGAAGTTACCCGATTCAATGCCTGTTGAGCTTTGTTGAAAAGATAGGGGGCCTCCAGCTCGTCCATTTTGGTCTGATCCTTTTCAGTCACCAGGCATCTAAGATAGCTGGCAACCCCCACGGGGGCGGAGAGAACCTGGCATCCTCCGATATGGATATGATGATTGACCGCTTTCGGTCAGGATCTGCACTCGGGGTAGGGAATCAGTCTACTAATCTCGGACACGAAGAAGATCTGCCGGCTCCCAAAGACGGCACCTTCTTTGGTTCCAGTAAGTCTCCTGACCCGGTGACATCCTCCGAGGCGGTAGAATCTAAGCCATCGAAGAAGTTGTTGAAGGAATCTGCCGCTCCTTGAGGCCCCTCATTTTGGCATTCTTTCAGTATCTAGGCCTCATTTATTATGTAGTCGGTGAATGATGGTGACTCAGAAAGATCTATCACCCCGAGCGCATCCTTCGAGGCATTTCCAGCAGCCCAAGGAGTACCGGTCGTGGTCTCCTTGTCGGCCTCCCCAGCTCGAGGCAAAATGGCCTCGTCCTTCCCTGTTTTGGAGGCCTCGGCACTGCCTCCTCATCGACTACCCCGGTTTTAGATAGCTAGGTAACGCTTCTCATGCGGGTCATCAGCTCGAAAGCTTCTTCTTTTTCGTACTCGTCCCTCAGTCGACTAAGCGAATCTGATGGGACCTCCCGAGCACTGGCACTTTCCTTAGATTTTTGCACTAGCCTCCTTATTCGTTTTTTCTTCTTCGAGTTCGGAGAACTCGGAGCCCTTTTTTTTTTCTTCTCTTTATCCTGCCTCAGAACAGATGGTTCGAGGAGGTTGTCTTCATCACGGACAGGGGCCTCATTTCGACATCTTTGGGAAGACCTACAAAGGAAGAAAAAGTGAGAACAAATGCAACTAAGAAAACTAAGTGTTAATTCACTTAGTAGAGAAATCTCACCGTGAGCACGGGCATCCCACCGGCCCTTCAAAATTTCGTACCACGTGCGCTCGGAATAGGGTTTTTGCAATATGATGCCCTCGACCCACTCCTTGAATCAAGCAATTGCATCTGACATCCGAGCAATAGCTGCATCACAAAGAATCGATAAGAAGAATGGCAAAGAGAAAATGATAAAGAAAATCTTAAAGGCAAGTTTATTCTTAAGCTTCATGTTCCATTTCTCAGGAAATGACATGTCCTCGGCTAGGATTAAGTCCGAGTTCCTCACTCGAATGAATCGGCCCAACCAGCCTCGGTCCTGATCCTCGTCGATGCTCGAGAATGGGACCTTACTAATCCGACGGATAAATTTTATTAGCCACCCTCGATAGAGTGGGGGACTGTACAAACGCATGAGGTGATCGATGGTAAAGGGACACCTTTCGAGTTTACTCACGAAGAAGCGAAGAAGAATTACAATCCTCCAAAACGAAGGATGAATCTGCCCGAGAGTCACCTCATACCTTTTGCAAAAGGCTATAATAACTAGATTTAAAGGACCCATCGTAAAAGGGTAAGTGTAAACACTTGAAAAACCCTCCACGTGGGTGGTGATCAATTTCTCGAGGATAGGGACCACTACGAGCTTATCGACCCAGTTGCAGTCCTCCTTGACCTTCTTAAGGAAATCGTCGGTGACCGAACATATGTACCTTGAGACCTGCTCGCACCGACCCGGTACTGAAGAGGTTTTCCCAACCTTGAAATCGGCTCCGGTTGGGCATCCCGCAGGGATAAACATCTTTAGAGGGGGTTTTGGTGTCGGTTCTTCGGTGACAGTAGGTGAAACGCTCTCAGACGGTCTCGAGGAAAAAGGATTTTCTTTTTGAGGAACGGATTTTGAAGTCTTTGCCATTGCTTCTAAATGGAGGAGAAACGGAGGTGCTTCTAAAAGAGGAGGTGTAATTAGCAGATAACTTATGAAAGCTTTTAAAAAACCAGAAGGGAAGAAGTTTTAAACTTAAGCTTTCAGAAAATCAGAAGATGAGAGTGATGAATTTTTCTTAAGACACAAGAGCAAATGTTTGAATGTAAAAGTTCTAATGAACGGATGAAAAAGGTATTTATAGTTTACTCAAACGGCGGTTAGCACCCTGAAGCGACAGACCATTAACTGATACACATTTAATGCCTTGAAGACTGGACAGACGGGACGTTTCAACTATTCTTATCACTTACGTCATAAATTCGTCGTCATGATTTATCAGAGTGAGAATCAGAAGCTCGTATCGTTTTTCATCATTTACTCTCCGAAAAAGTAAAGGATTTGACGTCATGTTTTTGTTATTTACGTCATGATAAATCGAAGTGAGAATCTGAGGCTCATATCGTTTCTCATCATTTACTCTCCGAAAAATGAGGGGACTATCTGTATTCGGTAGAAACCGAGCTCAACTATTGCATGACAGACCGGGGATGAAACATAATGGATTGAAGATCGATCCTGGATTCCATCGAACCTGAGCACGAGGTTGGAACCTGTGTCTTCAAGATTACCGAGTCCGTAACCCCGGAACTGACCCCGACTCCACATTAGCTCAAGAAAACATCACCAAACCAAAATAACGGAAGGCCAAAATATCCGTAATCGGTCGGATATCACGGCGGGAATCTCGGCACGTATCAATGAAACCGATTAATTACTAAATCATTAGATTTTTTACCTTTTATAAAATTATACCAAAAGTAGGACTCCTATACTATATAAAGAAGGTCTGATTATTTGTAAAGCATGTGGTATCACGCATCCCAAAGCAGTAAACTGTTATTTCTAGTTTGGGTACAAGACCAAATCGTGCCTGCAGTCCGAGTTCTAAACGGATTCAACATGGCATGTGAAACCACTAAGGGTGAGAAAATATAACCGGTAAACACCTCCATGACCATACAGGAAGCTAAGTTTTATGTAATTGAAGGAGACATGAGATACAACGCTTTGTTCCGAAGGCCATGGATCTACAACATGAGGGCGGTGCCTTCGACGCTGCACCAGGCACTGAAATTTCCAACACCTGACGGGGTCATAACAGTCTGCGAAGAACAGCTGACTGCGAAGGAAATGTTCGCGGTTGAGGAGGTAATACTAGCATCTACAATTTCGACATTGAAGGGCCCAAATCAGATGGTAAAAAGCGAGGCCAAATAGGAATCACAGATACCATCTTCGGCAGATTCGGGCAAACAAGAGGAAGTCAAGGATGATGATTATGGGGTTCCCAGATCTTTTATAGCCCCTGATGATTCCGACGCCACTAAATTGACAGTCGAGGAGATGGAAAAAGTCATATTGCGAGAAAGCTTGCCCGATGGAAAGGTATACCTGGGCACAAGGCTAAGCTCCGAGCTTAGGGAAAAACGCATTCGATTTCTTATAACTAACAAAGATTGTTTGGTCCCACCTTGATATGACAGGAATCTCGCCGGAGATAATCACTCACAAGCTAAGCCTGGACCCGAAATTTCACCCGGTTAAACAGAAGAGGAGACCCCAGTCCGAGATCAAGCATGCTTTTATTAAGGATGAGGTATCTAAACTTATTAAAATAGGGCCAATTCGGGAGGTTAAATACCCGATTGGGTAGCAAACATAGTGGTAGTCCCTGAAAAGGGAATAAACTAAGAATGTGTGTAGACTACAAAGATTTGAATAAGGCATGCCCCAAAGACTCTTTTCCTTTGCCTAACATCGACCGTATGATGGATGCCACAACCGGCCATGAGATCCTCAATTTTTTCGATGCCTATTCCGGGTACAACCAAATACGGATAGACCTGGATGATCAGGAAAAGACTTCTTTCATCACTAAATATGGCACATATTGTTATACGTAATGCCGTTTGGATTAAAAAATTCTTGTGCCACTTACCAACACCAAGTAAATCGGATGTTCGAGGAACAAATAGGAAAATCAATGGAAGTTTACATTGATGACATGTTAGTTAAGTCTCTATCAGAAGAGGCCATTTAAAAAATTTTGCAGGAAACCTTCAGCATACTGAAGCAGTACAATATGAAGCTGAACCCAGAAAAATATGCATTTGGAGTTGGGTCGGGTAAGTTCCTCGAATTCGTGGCATCCTATCGGGGAATCAAAATCAATCCCGATAAAATCAAAGCCATCAAAGATATCATGGTCGTGGACAATGTAAAGGTCGTGCAAAGGCTAACTGGGCGAATAGCCGCCCTGGGGTTATTTCGAGGTCGTCCGACAAGAGCCACCAATTCTTCGCACTATTGAAGAAGAAGAACAACTTCTCGTGGACTCCGGAATGCCAACAAGCTTTGGAGGAACTCAAGTGGTATTTATCGAGCCCGCCCCTGCTTCACATACCGAAGAACGACGAACAACTGTACTTGTACTTGGCAGTCTCGGAGATAGCGGTAAGATGAGTCCTAGTTCAGGAAGAACAAGGTACGTAAATTCCAATTTACTATGTTAGTAGGACCTTAGGTGAGGCTGAAACTAGGTACCCTCACCTAGAAAAACTGGCGCTCGCTTTGCTAAGCGCCTCTAGGAAGCTAAAACCGTACATTCAATGCCACCCCATATGTGTCGTAACTACTTATCCATTTAGGAACGTTATGCATAAGCCCGAATTCTCGGGCCGATTGGCCAAATGGGCTATAGAAATAAGTGGGTACGATATTGAGTATCGACCTCGGACCGCCATTAAGTCTCAAATTTTCGTAGACTTTGTGGCTGACTTTATATCGGTCCTAATATTCGGGTCGAAAGAGGGTTATTGGTTAACTCAGGAACTTCCTCGGGAAACTGAACCCTCTTCACGGACGGCGCCTAAAATGCAAAAGGGTCCGGACTTGGCACCGTAGTAAAGCCACCAACAGGTAATATAATTAGACAATCAATTAAGACTGTGAAATTGACTAATAACGAGGCTGAATATGAGGCTATGATTGCAGACCTTGAACTAGATAAGAGCTTGGGGGCAGAGGTGATCGAAGCCAAGTGCGACTCCCTCCTTGTGGTAAACAAAAGCAATGGAACATTCGAGGTCAGAGAGGAAGGAACGCAAAGATACTTGGACAAATTACAAGTGACATTACATCGGTTCAAAGAATGCACTCTGCAACACATACCTCGGGATCAAAACAGCGAGGCCGATGCCCTCGCTAACTTGGGGTCGTCGGTCGAAGACGACGAGTTCAACTCGGGAGAAGTCCTACAATTTATGAGACCGGTGGTAGAAGAAGGCCACGCCGAGATCAACTCGACGAGCCTAACTTGGGATTGAAGGAATAAGTATGTGGAATATCTCAAATCCTGTAAACTACCATCGGATCCAAAAGAGTCAAGGGCCCTGCGTACAGAGGTGGCCCGATTTAGCCTGTCCGAAGACGGAACATTTTTTAGAAGAACGTTTGATGGCCCACTTGCTATATGTCTAGGGCCGGGTGATACTAAGTATGTTTTGAGGGAAATCCATGAAGGTACCTGTGGAAATCTTTCAGGCGCTGAATCGCTGGTTCAAAAAATAATCAGAGCCGGTTATTACTGGATCGACATGGAAAAAGATGCAAAAGAGTTCGTTCGAAAATGTGATGAATGCCAAAAACACGCTCCGATGATCCATCGACCCGGGGAGTTGCTACATTCGGTTTTGTCACCATGGCCGTTCATGAAGTGGGGAATGGACATCGTTGGCCCCCTTCTATGGGCACCAAGTAAGGCTCAATTTATATTGTTTATGACTGACTATTTTTCTAAGTGGGTGGAAGCCCAGGCGTACGAGAAAGTCAGGGAGAAAGAGGTCATCGATTTCATTCGGGACCACATCATATGCCGATTCAGAATGCTGGCCGAGATGGTATGCGATAATGCGAAACAATTCATCGGAAGCAAAGTAACCAAATTCCTTGAAGACCACGAGATCAAAAGAATCCTATCGACACCCTATCACCCTAGTGGGAATGGACAGGCTGAATCTACCAACAAACCCATACTCCAAAACCTGAAAAAGAGGTTAACAGACGCCAAAGGAAGATGGAAAGAAATATTACCCGAAGTCCTGTGGGCATACTATACAACGTCAAAGTCCAATACCGGGACTACCACGTTTTCTTTGGTTTATGGTGCTGAAGCTTTGATCGGTCGAGGTCGGGGAACCAAGTACCATATTCTGATATACAACAAAGGAATCGAACAACAAAGCTATGAGTATAAACCTGGAGCTATTAGATGAAAGGTGCGATGCCGCCCTTGTCCGGTTGGCAGCCCAAAAACAGCGGATCAAAAGATATTATAATCAAAGGGCCAACCTTCGACACCTCAATACCGAGGACTTGGTACTAAGAAAGGTCACACTAAGCACCTGAAACCCAAACGAAGGAAAATTGGGGCCGAACTAGGAAGGACCGTACCAAATTATCGAGATCACCGGAAAAATATCCTACAAGCTCGAAACAATGAATGGCGAGCAACTGCCTAACAACTGGAATGTATCTCACTTAAAACGATATTACTACTAAGGTATGGCTCCATTCTTCCTTTTACTTGCATCTTAAACTAACCCCTGCAAGTAACCAACAAGGGATGGTACGAGTTTTTAGGTCTAAAAGCACGCGTTGCACTCTTTTTCATTTGAGACGATTTCGTCCCAAATGGGTTTTTCAGCAAGGTTTTTAACGAGGCAACAAGTAAATCGTACTAACTTAGAATTGAAGGCCGACAACGAACTGGTGACAATGATCATAACAGTGTTCGAGGCCTTTCTTCGATCAACCCCGAACATTGGGGGGCATTACCCTCCGATATCGACTTTGGAATGGAAAGAGACTTCGAGATTGAAGGGTCTCGATTGATAGGATTCAATGTAACGACCAAACGGTCGAATGAACCGTGCTCACATAGACTGCTCGAATCCTAACACAAAGAATGTACACATTTTTTTTTTGTGGTAAATATGATTTTATTACTTCTCAAGACAAACATTACTATGATTTTAGTACACATACATTACTATTATGCACAAGAATAAAAAAAGTCTCTTCCCTGCAAACATCCTATTTTTCTTTAAAATTTCTTCCTTTACTTTTCTTAAGGAATTCCCTACTACCGATCCCCTGAGGGAAACGAGCCCAAGGGCTGCCTTATCCGAAGTTTGAATAATCATTCTCTCTCTCGGGGACTACCGTCCGAAAACAAACTTAGACGGTCCAAGCTATTAGACCTCGAGGTATAAGGCCTATTAGGCAACTCCCGAATTTTAAAGGCCACGACCGCCTCTACTCGGGGACTGTTATCTTAGGCAAGCTCGGATAACTTAGGAAAGCACTCCCACTAGGCGACACTGAACTAAAAGGCTACGGCTATTTAACATGGCTCGGAGCCGTTCGAGACCCATAACAAAAACAAGACCATCAAAATGAAAATTTTTCATAACCGGTTCCAAAGGCTACCCTCGACAGCTTGAGAAAGAAAATTTTCGGTCACATCGAACCCCCACAATTCCTTAAAACAAAATAAAGTTGAAAGCAAGGTTTCTTCGAGTCTCTAAAAGAAAACCAACTATTACATGCTAAGGCATTTAGATCTTTGCAAAATAAACAAGGCAAAGAGAAAATTTGAAAGTTGTCGAAGGGAAAAGGCCTTATATTCACAAAATCAAAAATTTCTTTTACAAGGGACGAACAACCCGATGAGAATTTGTACAAAGGCCAAACAGCCTCAACAAAAATACAAAAAACAAAGACATCTAAAAATCCTAAGGGGCCTAGTCTTCGTCGGGGGCCGCGTCATCACCTTCGGGGCCTCCGCTATCTTCGGGCTCGTCCGAATCTTTAGATCCTTGGAATCCTCCTCCTCAGGATAAGCCAGGTTCCTGGCCTTAGCTTCGGATACCTTGGCATTCTCGATTTCTGCCAACAGGTCAAAACCCTAAGCTCGAGCTTCCTCGAGGGCCTCCTTTCGGGATTGCCACTTCATATGCTCCACCAAGTTTCTCACTTGATCCTGAGCCGCCTCGGCATCGGCCTTATGCTGGGCCACCCTCTCATCTACCTCGGCCTTAACCACATCAATCTCCGACTTGGCCACTTCAAGTTCCTTGGACAGATTTTCTTGGCCGGAGATTGCGAGCTCAGTAGAGACTGAAGATCCTCGATCTTTTTGGCCTGTACCAAGGTCTTTTCTTTTGCATCCCGGAGCTAGACCTCAATCGAAGTCAGTTGTTCTCGGGTAGTTTCCTTTTCCGAGGCCAAACGGTCCATGTTTTTCTTCCATTTTTCAACCTCAGCTTTCACCATATCCACCTCTGCTTGGAGCTGCTCGATCTAGTCAAGTTTATTTTGAACCTGCAAGTTCAGGTTATTAGTCATTATGTTTGAATCATCGTCACTAACTTCAAATACTCGTCTTACCTGCTCGACCAGGTTGGCATGCTTCTTCTAATCCTCTTCTAGCTCGGACTGGAGCTTCTCACTAAGGAGCTTGTAAGAATCCCTCTTCTCAATAAGCACCAGGGTTTTAGCCTCGTCTTGGTTTAACTCTTCCCAATACCGAAGAAACGTTTCGTGATGAAGCACCGAGGCCTACGAACACAGAGAAGGATGTTACTATTGATTGCATATTAATCTAAGTACATAATAAAAAGGAAGTCGAAGTTACCCGATTCAATGCCTGTTGAGCTTTGTTGAAAAGACAAGGGGCCTCCACCTCGTCCATTTCAGGATCCTTTTCGGTCACCAGGCATCGAAGATAGCTGGCAACCCCAACGGGTGTGGAGAGAACCCGGGCATCCTCCGATATGGATATGATGATTGACCGCTTCCGGTCAGGATATGCACTCGGGGCTAGGAACCGGTCTACTAATCTCGGACTCAAAGAAGATCCGTCGGCTCCCGAAGACGGCACCTTCTTTGGTACCAGTAAGTCTCCTAACCCGGTGACATCCTCCAAGGTGGTAGAATCTAAGCCATCGAAGAAGTTGTTAAAGGAATCTACCGCCCCTTGAGGCCCCTCATTTGGGCATTCTTTCAGCATCTAGGCCTCGCTTATCATGGAGTCAGTGAATGATGGTGACCCGGAAGATCTATCACCTCGGGCGCATCCTTTGGGGCATTTCCCTCAGCCCGAGAAGTACTGGTTGTGGTCTCCCTGTCGGCCTCCCAAGCTCGTGGAAAAATTGCCTCGTCCTTCCTTGTTTCGGAGGCCTCAGCCACTGCCTCCTCATCGGCTACCCCGGTTTGAGACAGCCCGAAACCGCTTCTCACGCGGGTCATCAGCTCGGAGGCTTCTTCTTCTTCTTCGGACACGTCCCTTAGTCGACTAAGCGAATCCGATGGGACCTCCCGAGCGCTGGCACTTTCGTTAGATTTGCGCACCATCCTCCTTTTTGGTTTTTTCTTCTCCGAGTTTGAAGAACTCGAAGCCCTTTTTCTTTTCTTCTCTTTATCCTATCTCAGAACAGATGGTTCGGGGAGCATTTCCTCGGCCGGGATTAAGTTCGAGGTCCTCACTCGAACGAATCGGCCCAACCAGCCTCGGTCTCGATCCTCGTTGATGCTCGAGAACGGGGCCTTACTAGCCCGACGGATTAGTTTTATTAGCCCCCTCGATAGAGTGGGGGACTGTACAGACGCATGAGGTGATCGATGGTAAAGGGACACCCTTCGAGTTTTCTCACGAAGAAGCGAAGAAGAATTACAATCCTCAAAAACGAAGGATGAATCTGCCCGAGAGTCACCTCATACCTTTTGCAAAAGGCTATAATAACTGGACCTAAAGGACCCAGCGTAAAAGGGTTAGTGTAAACACTTAAAAAACCCTCCACGTGGGTGGTGATCAATTCCTCTAGGGTAGGCCATTACGAGCTTATCGATCCATTTGCAGTCCTCCTTCACCTTCTCAAGGACATCGTCGGTGACCGAACATATGTACCTCGAGATCGGCTCGAACCGACCCGGTACCAAGGAGGTTTTCTCAACCTTGAAATCAGCTCCGGTTGGGCACCCTGCAGGGATAAACATCTATTAGAGGGGGTTCTGGTGTCGGTTCTTCGGTGACAGCAGGTGAAACGCTCTCAGACAGTCTCGAGAAAGAAGGGTTTTCTTTTTGAGGAACGAATTTTTAAGTCTTTTCCATTGCTTCTAAATGGAGGAGAAAAGGAAGTGCTTCTAGAAGAGGAGGTGTAATTAGCAGATAACTTATGAAAGCTTTTAAAAAACCAAAAGGGAAGAAGTTTTAAACTTAAGCTTTCAGAAAATCAGAAGATGAGAGTGATGAATTTTTCTTAGGACGCAAGAGCAAATGTTTGAATGTAAAAGTTCTAATGAACGGATGAAAAAGGTATTTATAGTTTACTCAAACGGCGGTTAGCACCCTGAAGCGGCAGACCATTAACTGACACACATTTAATGCCTTGAAGACTGGACCGACGGGACGTTTCAACTATTCTTATCACTTACGTCATAAATTCGTCGTCATGATTTATCAGAGTGAGAATCAGAAGCTCGTATTGTTTTTCATCATTTACTCTCCGAAAAAGTAAAGGATTTGATGTCATGTTTTTGTTATTTACGTCATGATATATCGAAGTGAGAATCTGAGGCTCATATCGTTTCTCATCATTTACTCTCCAAAAAACGAGGGGACTATCTGTATATGGTAGAAACCGAGCTCGCCTATTGCATGACAGACAGGGGATGACACATAATAGATTGAAGATCGATCCTGGATTCCATCGAACCTAAGCAGGAGGTTGGAACCTACGTCTTCAAGATTACCGAGTTCGTAATCCCAGAACTGATCCCAACTCCAAATTAGCTCAAAAAAAATCATCAAACCAAAATAACAGAAGGCCGAAATATCTGTAAGCGGTCGGATATCACGGCGGGAATCTTGGCACATATCAATGAAACCGATTAATTAGCAAATCATGAGATTTTTTACCTTAGAATTGTACTTAAAGTAGGACTCCTCTACTAAATAAATAGGGTCTGATTATTTGCAAAGCATATGGTAATACGCATCCCAAAGCAATAAACTTTTATTTCTAGTCATTATTATCTTATCTCTTTGTTCCGACACCGATTGCAACATTTTTGGCTCGAGGGTGACCAACCTTCAAGGCCAAGATTGTTCAACCTGCGTGGTTTGCATTTACTTTTTTATAATTTATTTCAATTTGAGTCCGATTTCTTATTTTTGTATCAAGTTAGATCATGTATCCTTAAAACCGCATATAAATTCAATTGTTATCCGATTTAGAAGATAAACAACACCAAAAGAGAGTGCAAAGATTAAAGGTGTTCTTTTTTCTTCCCTTTTCTTCTTTGGGGGGGGGGGGGGGGGG
>MCJB01002559.1:122245-185594 GCA_002018475.1 Nicotiana obtusifolia | reverse complement strand
CCCCCCTGGCCTGTGCACCGCGCCCTTGCCCCATATTCGTTTGACCCCTCATCCTGTTTGCCATCTACTCCGTCCTTTCAAGTTTCTATCAAAACTGTGTCTATCGAACTAGTTTGGTTTGTCATTTCTGAACTTATCTTGTAAGTTGTAACAAAAATATTTCCCGGTATTTATATCTACTTGGTTTTTTCCCTAGTCCATATTCATCTTAATATCTTATAAATTAATTCGTAGCAAGCCTTCTTATCCAAAAATAATTAACAAGCACCTTCAAATCAGCTATTTCTCTTTTTCAGATAAGTTTTTCAAGCAACTAGTTCCGCGACATTCAACACAAGAAATTTTATGGGGAAAGAAAAAAGATGAAGACAATGGAGTGCTTTCAGATTGAGAATAGAGTGGTGTCCACTCTTTCCAATCTGAAATCACTAGGAGTTTCTTTTAGGTCAAACAATTAGAACACTTGAAACTTCGGTCAATATTAAAGTTATATAGAAGTGATAAGAAGAGGATGAAATGACCACTACTACATCTTTAGCTTTCCAATTTTTACTTATTTAAGTGAGAAAACATTGCCTCACAGCCCATTCTTCAGGTACGTATGGCTAATAAGGTGGTGTCCGAATTGCTGCGTAACGCTCAAATATCACATAAATATTTACACCACTTAATTCTTTAACATGTTCCTTCACTTGTCAAAGTGTACAACTATGATCAAGTAACTGTGTATCCTTAGCTAGATTATCAAAAAAATGAAAATGGGCATTTGGTCATAGAAAGATACTTTCATTGTCCACATTTTAGAACTCTTTTACAGTGTCTTCTAGGTTCCAGGTTTCTTCTATAGTGCATATAAGCACAGTCTGCATTAGATTCCAGTTTCACTGCCGATCATAGGAGGAACATATTGGTCATCATGACCCTAATGTCATGCAAACGCAGAACATAAAAAGGCATCTTATCTTTACGACAGGCATATAGACAGTAAGCCGATAATAATATAGATAAAGTGAATGACACAAGAGCAAACCCTCCTGAGCAAACCCTCCAGGCAGTCAATCACTCAAACAGAATTGCAGAACTGTTGCATTCTGATCTACACTGTTAGCTTATCATAACAAACATATCTTTTAAAGTGAAAATGACATAGAATGTAGACCAAAATCTCCAAGTATATTATATATTCATCTGCAGCCTCTATGTTCTAGACATACTAAAAGTTCAGTATTGTCACCAGAATGTTTGCTTACTATATGGGCATTTTTGGTTTGGACCAATTTACCTGGTTTAAACATATCTTTTATCACAATCAGAATTAGTGTCTTATTACTTTCCAAAAGATATTGAGCAAATAAAACCATCTTTCATTGAATTTGACTATATTTTAACCATTTATCTAATAATCAATTTCCTAAATAATTCAAACCAAACAGGCCAAGATAAAGTACACTTTCTAACTTGTGCCCACATATTTCTCTAGCGAAAACATTAACTTTTTACAAATTATTCAATAATCAAATTTAGAATCTTAATCAAAACCAAAAAAGGAATATCACAATACAAAAGCATAATACAATAGAAACCAATAGTACATATTTATTAAAGAATTAAAAAAAAAAAAAAAAAAAAAAAACAAGATACCGAACAAAAACAGATCCAAATGAAAATGGAAAAAGGGACTTACGAACTCTTTGACGATTCCCTTGTAAATCAAGACAGGGACAGCAATACCGAAGATACCGATGATAGCGAGGTTCCGGCGAGTCCATCGGAAGTTGTGCTCAAGGTTCTCCCTCGCCGCTCCCCATTCCTCTATCCACCGGTTCTTGTTGTACTCCATTCCCCCTCCCATCTTTCTCTCACCGCAGTGTTCTAGGTGAAGTGGACAATTAGCTGCTTTGCTACTGAGAAAGGAGGGTAAGACAATTTATTTTTCTTATGACATGACTGGAGTGCCCTTTTGGTTGTCATTTGACGGTATATTACTTCATTTTTATTATGGCAAAATTGCCTCCAAGCCACCAAAATTTGCACTTGTTTATATATAGTACTCGCAAGGTACAAACAACGGGCGTGTAACTAGTCTCTATGAGTACGATTTTTTATATATTATGCTTGAGTTTAAAATAAAAGTATAAGTTCATGAAGATGATTATGAATATTAATGGTGTATAACTAACTCAGAACCTATCTAAAGTTCTTATTCATTAGTTTATAATTCAACTAAAATTCGTTTTTATTTTATAATGTCCTAATTACAATTGCATAACTTATCGTGTTTCCTTTCAGTTTCAGCAAAACACATGTCAACAGATAATTAATAATTTATGAATTACAAATAAATATAAAATCAAAATGCAATAAAAATCAGAAAAAAAACAGTCAAAAAAGGATAATAAAGCAAGCTAGTGAAAGGAGTTGAAATATAATGTATGAAAATGTATCGTAGCGCACATATACAGTTCAAAAGTTACATGGAAGGAATTTATATGGTCATTATAAATTTTTCAAATAAGAACATAATTTATATAGGTTAAATTTTGATTGATCTCCAAAAGCTAATAAATGGGTTGGATCTCAAGATACTAAATATTAGTAAGAAAAATAACATTTAACGAATTATAATTATTTTGCAATGGAAACTTTATGAGCAAAAACTCTTTTTTACAAGTAGCCTAAAATACTACTTGTCTTCTTGAATAAGTAGTGGTAGCTAACATTTAGCCTAAACTAATTTCTAATTTGTAGTGCTACTAATTATATTTATGTTACGTACACACTACAGTTACGAAACGAAGAATTTATGTAATTTATAGCCCGTTTGAATTGGCTTATTTTAATCGATTTAGAGACTCAAATATTAGGACTTCCTAAGTATTTCAAAGAAGGAAAGATTTTATAATCAAAATTTAATTAATTTTAAAGTCCTAAATATTAGAAAAATATTTTATTTATTATCCAATGCAAAGTTCAGGACACTTTTTTTAATTTCAGTTGGTTTAAAATTTTGAAAAATATTTTCTTATAAACTTGTTCTCCTCCAATTTAAAGAAAATACTTATCCCAACCAAGATCAAGAAAAATATTTTGTTGAAACTCACTTTTAACTATGCTCGCCTCTACCCACCCGGCCCCTAAACCAGCCATGCCATTCCCGAACCCGAACACCCGACCTCAGATCCCGATCGCTAATCACGACCTTGGATCCTGACCCTTGTCCCTCATAGTGTTTGCGATTATATAAAAAAAACTATTGAAATAAGAATTGCTTCTATCGATCAAGAAAATAAGTAAGAAACTCACTTATTTTTTATGGAAATATTTTCAAGAAAAACCACCTTAGGAGTTGCCAAATCATTCTGCTTGAAAGCACTATATGCAGACAATTACAACGTTATATAAACAGAAACTCAAAACAAGATGAAAATGCATATTCATGCTTTCAATGCTTAGAAGTAGGTAATATAGCTAATCACCAAAGCAAATTAAGTTATATAGTAATTTAATTTGACTACCTCCACACTCTCTTAGGTATCCAAACAGCTACCTCCACACTCTCTTAGGTATCCAAAAAAGTGCCTACCTCGGTCCCTAACGCCCTAGCAAAAAAAGTGTCTACCTTTGCCCCTACTAAGAATTTTTCTTTCCTCTTCCCCTTCCCCTTCCCCTTCCCCTTTCGCTTCGCATTCGTTATAATAACAATTTTTATGTAATGATCCGACCGGTCGTTTTGAGCTCTAGCGTTGTTTGGCGGTTTGAGGCCTTGGATAGCTTCACTTCATGTATTATGACTTGTACGCATAGTCGGAATTGAATTTCGGGAGGTTCGCAGTTGATTCGGATGGAAAATTCTCATTTCAGAAGCTTTAAGTTGGAAGAGTTGACTAAGGTTTGACTCTTGAGTAAACGATCTTGGAATCTGGATTTGAAGGTTTCAATAGGTTCATATGATGATTCTGGACTTGGGCGTATGTTCGGGTTTGAGTATCGGGTCGTCCGGGAGCATTTCGGCACTTATTGTGAAAAGTTGGCATTTTGAAAGGTTTTAGAATTTCCTATGTTTGGTTTGAGGTGGATTTTGGTATTATCGATATCCGTTTGAGGTTCCGAGCCTTGAAATAGGCTTGTATCGTGATTTGTGACTTGTGCGTAAAGTTTGGCGTCATTCCGAAATGTTTAAGTATAACTCGGACTCGTTCGTCAAAATTTAAATGTTTGAAAGTTTAAACAAAGGTTTTGATCGTCGATTCATAGTTTTGATGTTGTTTGGTGTGATTTGAAGTCTCGGGTAGGTTCGTATCATATTTTGGGACTTGTTGGTTTGATTGGACGAGGTTCCGGGGCCTCGGGTGTGTTTCAGGATGGTTTCAGTCATTTCTTCATGTTTTGCTGCTGCTGTTGCTAGTTCTGGAGTTGTTCATCGTGAACGCGTAGTGGTTATCACGTTCGTGAAGAAGGATCATGGCTGCTGGATTTTTGTGCTTCGCGTTTGCGACTGTGGTCACGCGTTCGAGAAGGTTTGGGGAGCAAGGCTCCACGTTCGCGATTTGATGTTCGCATTCACGTTGAAGAAGCTGGCCTGCCGGCTGACTTGGTCTTCGCGTTCGCAGAAGGGCAGACGCGTTCGCGATAGGCAGGCTGGTAAAGCTTCGCGTTTCCGTGCCCTTTATCGCGTTCGCGTTGAGGAGTTTTGGAGCTGAAGTTGGATGTGCTTCGCGAACATGAGGTGATTTCCGCGTTCATGATGAAGGTCGTCTGGGCAGTGTATAAAATTGCAAAAACGGGTTTTAGCTCATTTTTTCTCAAATCTTCCATGGGAGCCTAGCTTGGGGCGACTTTGAAGGAGCTTTTTCGTCATCCATCACTAGGTAAGTGACTTCTACATACTGTGAGTTAAATACATGAACTATAAATGAATTTTACATGGATTCGAACATGAAAATTAGTGGAAATTGTGAGATTTTGAAGAAAACCTAGAATTTATATTTTTAGATTTTTACCACGAAATTAGACGTGGGATTAGGGATAAATTACGTATTTGAGTTTGTGGTGTCATGGGTAATGTTCATCTTCGAAAATTTTCGGAATCCGGACATGTGGACCCGAGGGTTGACTTTATTGACTTTTCGAGCGGAGTTGGGAATCATTATAAATTATTAAATTGTAAGCATTGGAGTATATTTTAATTAATTTGCACGTTGTTTGACTAGTTTCGGAACGTATGGCTTTAAGTTGAGGTGTTGGAGAGATGTTGGAGCCGGTTGCGGAATTTCGGAGCGAGGTTAGTCTCCTGTCTAATCTTGTGAGGGGAAACTACCCCCTAGGCGATGTAATTGTTACGTGCTACTAGTTGTAGGTGCTACGTACGCACGAGATGACGAGAGTCCGTACGCAGCTAAAGCATGTTTATGTCCGGGTAGACTTAGGACTTTATCATGTAATATTTGAATTATTTGAACTCATTCTGCTGGCTAATTAATAGAATTTGTAATTGAAATTGATTTAGAAATACACACACACACACACACACACACACACACACACACACACACACATATATATATATATATATATATATATATATATATATATATATGTATGTATATATATATATATATATTAGGTCGAGCCTTATCACCTTGAGTTGTTGGCAAGCTATTTGAGAAACGGTAAAGGTTATATTCACTTTGTGCTCATGTACTGTATTGTAAGCACGTGTCTCATTCGATGATTTCCTTCCTTTCTAGTGGAGCGGGCCGAACGCCTCGGCATTGTAATAGATGCATCTATGGTTTGTGCCGCTCGACCCTCGGCAGTGTACATATTATTCTGGATCAGGCCGTACGACCTCAGCATAATCGTGCGTTATCTCGCTAGCATCCCGAATATTCACAAGATTTTCCTCCCACTGATGCCTAGCATTTATTATGGAGTTCATTATCCGTTGGTTTCTGGCACTTAATATATCTGAGTTATTGAGATAGAACACGAGACTGAGAAATTTATATTTTTAAAATAAATTTTTGGAAGATTATGTAACTTAAGTTTTACCCCATTATTGAGGTCGTGCTTCATATTTGCTTGTGATTTATCATATTGCTTTATTGGACCTCTAATAAGTGTCGATGTCGACCCCTCATCACTACTTCTCCGAGGTTAGGCTCGATACTTACTGGGTACGCGTTGATTTACGTACTCATGCTAGACTTCTACACTAAATGTGTAGGATCTGACAGGTTCAATTGGTGGTCATCTTGGCGCCTAGGCGCAGGTGAGGAGGAGACTTTATGGTGAGCTGCATTCCAGGCTACGTATCGCAGCCCACAGAGTCTCCATGGTACAATTTACTTTATCCTGTCTTATTTACATTCTGGACAGATGTTGTGTTATTATTGTACTCCTTAGTAAATGTCCATGCACTTGTGACACCGGGTTTTGGGATATTCTAAAATTCGTATTTGGTTTGCTTAACCTCGATAACCTTTTACTCGTATAATAGTTAAATTGCATTTTATCTACGACTTTAACGCATTTACGTCTCCACCTAACAAGATTCATAATTTCAAAAATAATAAAAATTAATAATTATGTTGTTAGTTCACTGTTGGCTTGCCTAAAGGCGATGTTGGGTGCCATCACGACCTATAGTGGGTTTTGGGTCATGACACTTTACGATGACAATATCTCCAGCAGCGAAAAATTGGCTAATCTTGTTTCGATGAACCACGGGTATCGATTGACACGGAATACAAATGAAGACCTATTACACTCTTCCCGAGTTTTTAGAGACAACGATGATCTCTCTCCTGCGACACAAGAATGAAAAATCAACATTAATTAGAAACGGAAAAAAGGATCATCTGTAAACAAAAGGGGCTATAGGTAAAAACCACATCCAACTATTATTTTTTTACCATTGTTTTGATCTTAAAGAGTTCCTTAATAGAGTATTCTATCATTTCTTTCCTACTTGTTTATTAGATGTTGTGAGCACCGATATACCACCACTTTCATCTTGGACTTCAAATGATAGATCAAATCTATAATCAATACAAGAATGAGAAACTAAAATTACAGAAATTCTATAACTACAGACTCTATGATTACAAAAAAACTTAATTGTTCATATATCACAACAATATCAACAAAATACGGCCTTGTAGTCCTGAGTTATCTTTTTCTAGTAATTGAGTCCTCATCTTTTTAGTAATTTGTACATATTCTTAATAATGGAGTATTTGTTTTCATAATTCAAAAAGCCTATGTATAGGTCGTATAAAGTCTCCTTCTTGCTCTGGATGTTTCTCTTTGCGTATTCGGGAAGGCTATTATCGTCGCCTTGTGGAAGGGTGTTCTGTCGTTTTAGCCCAGTATCTGTATTTCCTATTGTTTCGAGGTTATGCACAGATTATTATGATGTTCATGCGTTGTTATCGCATAGTGTAGGTGTAATAGTAGGGTGCTTGTTTATGTGTCGAGGCAGTGAATGACTCGAAAGGAGGAATTCTCAGTGCATGGTTTAGAGGTTCGACATTTATTTCCAGCGAAGGAAAGGCAATTGGACTATGAATTTTCAAGCTTTGGTTGATGGAGTAACGAGACTTGATATTTCGAGTGTGGTGGAATTCTTATTTGTGATGTGGTGTCGTCGTCCTTGTTTGAATGCATTAAGGTTCCGGTGTTATGGTCTTCTTTGATTTGCCGTTGGGGCAAGGTGTTGTGAAATGGTGCCTGAGAAGCGGTTGTCAAAGATGGTGGTGTTTAGCGGTTGCAGAATCGAATCGGTGTTTCTAGTGCTGATGGCTCGAGAAAGATGATCTTCGAGGAGGCTTAGAGTTGGTAGCAATTTATTAGTTTAAGTGCTACAGAAATGGGTTTTGATTTGAGGCAGCATTTGGGCAACGAAGGATGAGTAAGGACAAGGTGGGAGGTATCTCACGGTGGTTGAATTGCTAGCAGGTCAAATATAAAAGGCAGAGGTCGAGAAGTTGCTTAAAAAGAGATAGTTTAACCAAAGTGGGAGTGGCAGAATATCATGCGGATTCTGTGGTAGGATAGTCATATGCCTTGTGAAAAGTTTAGAGCAATTTGGGGATCATGGTGGGCAGTGACTAGATCTACGGATTTTATTTGGAATAGTGGCTACTGTGCTCAGAAAGGTTGAATATGACAGAAGGAAGATGGCTTGGAGTGTTTAGGTGTGTAAGAGCTTGATTATCATTATGGGATACGACGTGACTTCGAGTTTGGAATGTATTGTCGGACTTTCAATTGATGTCAATGGGGAATGAACAGACTTGTACAGCAGTGGACGAGCATGGGCTCAGGAGGATTTACTGATTTCATAGTAGTGGTACCCAGTGCAACGTCGTTGGAAGATGTCGGTATGGAATTCCACAAGTGGATCATCTCCTGGGAGTAGGTGAGCGGTTGCATGATTTTGATGAAGTTCTACAAAGAGTTATACTTACTACCGGGCAAAGGTCGAATATGTGATTGTGGCTGATAATTTGGAATGTTCACGAAAAGTTTAACAAGAAACTACGAGAAATTTAGCGGGTTGATGGTGCGAGATCATGGTAATTAAAAGGAGGAATCTTTGTGGGTTCTACATTATGTGATGGTAGATTAAAGCTAAGTGGGGGAGCCCACCGTCTACGATTGGATCGCGTGGTTGTCTGCTTGTGCGGTTTCTGGTTATCGGTGCATCGATGGATTATTTACGACTAAGAAAAGGAAACATCAGGGGTAATCGAGCAAAGAACTTGATGAATGTGTTATATTTCGCCTTATCGGTTTTTGTGTAGGTTTTAGGAAGACTCAAAGTTTATGCTTCTTGTGGATGTGATGTACAAGGAAAAGAATTTATCTGATTGCTTTTTTGGGAGTGTTCATGTGCTAATAGAGCATTGGAGTTTGATTATATTCGGGACCAGGTCAGAGCTGGTGACTCTCAATAGTGGTTCTAGTGGGTTCAAGGATGTAAGCGCGGTGTCTAAGGATTTTGGGTTCGTCGTGTGGCTGAAGATCAGGATTTTGCAGCGGAATTTTCTATGTTATCATTGGTTCTGCGGGGTAGTATTGGAGGAATGGGAAAAATAGCTTCGGATTCGCGGAAGGTCTTGCAGAATGGGTGTACCAATTGGAGATGCTATTGTGCGCTTAAGGAGGGTATGAGATGGTTCATAGGTATTGGGACGGTGTAGTCTCGTGATTCGGGTCACTCGGGATGAGTGCTGATTGAGTTCGTTATATTTTTTAATGGAGCTATTATTATCTCTAAGGCAAGTCAAGAGTAAATTGGAAGAAGTTGGATTGGTTAGTAATGGTTTGAATCTGCATGATTGTGGCAATGATCAGTTCCTTCGGCATGTTAAGCTTACAGGTGGTTTGTGGTTGTATGTGTGGGCTTGACAACCACCATAATTTGATTGATTTGGAAGGTATTTGATTCAAATGGCCTTATTATGTGTAAATTGATCCCGGAAGAGTTATAACAATTTAGACCACAACTCGAGGTTTGTATTTTTTGCGATTATGGGAATTCAGTTGCGTGTTGCAATGGTTCTTCTGAAATGAGTTAAGTAAAAATCTTCTAGCTGTGAAGTGTTTATTCTACTAGTAGTTCAGGGTTATGATGAAATCTTGTACTCTCGCGTTGCGGCATGATATGTGCAGTGAGCGGCATAGGAATTGGAAGTTGAGGATCAAGGTTGTGGCTCGGTGTTGATAAGAATGTCACGAGCTCGGATGAGCAGGGAGAATTCAGATGGTCAGAGTAAACTGGCAATTTCTTTAGTGTCATATGAGAACAGTGTCCTGTGTAAGAGGCTTTGTGTATTGATTTGCTTTACGAAATTAGTACGTTGGTGGTATGGATGTGTGGACTTTACTACCTAGTGTGGAAGGTCGTGTCGCTTGATTGTTAAGGATTGAAACCAAGTATGGAGATTCTAGTATTATCGCTAATGTGAGAGTTTATGCCTGAAAGGAGCTCTAGTCATTTAGTTGTGGACTGTGGGAGTTTGGTCCGGATTGGACGGCTGCTCGTGTGTGTCATGAATAGGGCCATTGTGGATCCTTGAAAAGTTGTTGGCCCAGTATGGTATGATCATAATTGGCTTAGGGTCCTTTGGGGGTCTAATATGAATATGTGCTCTACGTCAGATAGGATGTGTTCATTCGGCATAGCATTTACGGAGGAGTCTTCGGGCATTGGATGTTATTCCCGCCATCAGCTATTCCATGTAATACTCTACTGTGCCATGTGGGTTGTGAGATGGCTTGATTATTCGCACATGTGTTGTGATCCCATGTAGCTTGTGGTGTTATATGAGCAGGATGGCTCTTGAGATGCAAGTTATTTATTGCACCTTAGTCGTGCTTGGGTTTTGTAGCGTATGGCGCTATCCGTCTCCCCAGGGTTGTATTATGCACTTGGCGTGTTTGTGGTTGATATTCGGGCATTTCGTAAGTATAAGTATTATGGCTGATGGGTGTTTCCTTGTTGGTTGTTGTGTGGATCAGGTGGTACGTCGCCACGGGTATATTGTTTGGATCGGGTGGTACACCGCCATAGGTATGTTGTGTGGATCGGGTTGCGCGCTGCAATGATATCATGCTTGGATCGGGTTGCACACCGCAACAGTGTCATAGTTGGATCGAGTTGCACGCCGCAACAGTGAGATGTTGAGTACGATTCCCTATACTTATTTTTATGTGTCTTGTTTCTCATCTCTGAGAAAGGTTTATAGCATCTGTTTGCTGTTTTATTCGTTATGCGGGTTGGGTAGTTCCTTATCAGAGTTCGTTCTTCCTTATGAGTCATATTCGAGTTGTAGCTTGTTCGCACTGTATGAGATTTTAGACGGTGTTTGAGGTGGCTTATTGCCCAAGCAGCTTGTACTGGGTGAGATGAGGTTATTGGACCAGAGATCGGTGCGATTAGATTCAAGTAAGGTATACTAAAGAGAAAATATCGTTATTCAGTTAAGAATAAGGTAATGGTTCTTGTCAGGTGAAGAGGCCCAATGATTTATTCTTTTGGCAGGTGGTAATGAGTTTCTACACATCTCTTTTGTTGTGGCAGTATTGCGAGAGTCGGAACAAGGCTTGCATGTGTTATGAGGCATATTTCGGGCATCGAATTCGTAAAATTGCAGTTATTATGGTCGGAGGATGTTATTATGGGCATGCGAATTATGCGGTGGATGGTAATTTCAGCAAAGGTGCATGATCATGTTTTGGTACAGTGTTCGTATGTTAAAACCGAGTCTCGTGGAGAATTCCAGATGTTGGAACCTGGTTCTAAGGCTTGTTGGCTTAGAAAAAAGGAAGGATCTTCAGTTTAGCTCGAGCTAATGTGTTCAGATGGGTTGTAGTGGCACAGGTAGGTGCACGAGGTGTTAAACAATGATTTTGGACAACTCCAGAAAAGTTTTTGGCACGTTTGAGGACGAACGTATGTTTAAGTGGGGGAGAATGTAATGACCCGACCGGTCGCTTTGAGCTCTAGCGCGTCATTTGGCGGTTTGAGGCCTTGGGTAACTTCACTTCATGTATTATGACTTGTACGCATAGTTGGAATTGAATTTTGGGAGGTTCGGAGTTGATTTGGATGGAAAATTCTCATTTCGAAAGCATTAAGTTGGAAGAGTTGACTAAGGTTTGACTCTTGAGTAAACGATGTCGAAATCGAGATTTGAAGGTTCCAATAGGTTCATATGATGATTCTGGACTTGGGCGTATGTTCGGGTTGAGTATTGGGTCGCCCAGGAGCATTTCGACGCTTATTGTGAAAGTTGGCATTTTGAAGGTTTTAGTATTTCTTAAGTTTGGTTTGAGGTGGACTTTGATGTTATCTATGTCCGTTTGGGGTTCCGAGCCTTGGAATAGGTTTGTATCATGATTTGTGACTTGTGCATAAAGTTTGGCGTCATTCCGGAATGTTTAAGTATGATTCGGACGCGTTCATCGAAGTTTGAATGTTTGAAAGTTTAAACAAAAGTTTCGATCGTCGATTCATAGTTTTGATGTTGTATGGTGTGATTTGAGGACTCGAGCAGGTTCGTATCATATTTTGGGACTTGCTGGTGTGATTGGACGGGATCCCGGAGGCATCGAGTGTGTTTCGGGATGGTTTCAGGTCATTTCTCCATGTTTTGCTGTTGCCGGTTCTGGTGTTGTTCATCACGAACGCGTAGTGGTTATCGTGTTCGCGTAAAAAGATCATGGCTGCTGGATTTTTGTGTTTCGTGTTCGCGACTGTGGTCACGCATTTGCGAATGTTTGGGGAGCAAGTCTCCTCGTTCGCGATTTGATGTTCGCGTTCGCAACGAAGAAGCTGGCCTGGTGGCTGACTTGGTCTTCGCGTTGGTGGAAGGGCAAACGCCTTCGCGATAGGCAGGCTGGTAAAGCTTCACATTCGCGTAGAGGAACTTTCGAGCTGAAGCTCGATGTGCTTCGCGAACGCGAGGTGATTTCTGCGTTCGTGATGAAGGTCGTCTGCGCTGTGTATCAAATTGCAAAAACGGGTTTTAGCTCATTTTATCTTAAATCTTCCATGGGAGCCGATCTTGGGATGACATTGAAGGAGCGTTTTCGTCATCCATCACTAGGTAAGTGACTTATACATACTGTGAGTTAAATACATGAACTATACATGAATTTTACATGGATTTGAACATGGAAATTGGTGAAAATTGTGAGATTTTGAAGAAAACCTAAATTTTTTTTTTGAATTTTTACCACGAAATTGGACGTGGGATTAGGGATAAATTACATATTTGAGTTCGTGGTGTCATGGGTAATGTTCATCTTCGAAAATTTTCGGAATTCGGGCACGTAGACCCGAGGGTTGGTTTTATTGACTTTTCGAGTGGAGTTGGGAATCATTATAAATTGTTAAATTGTAAGCATTGGAGTATATTTTAATTGATTTGCACGTTGTTGACTAGTTTCGGAACGTTTGGCTTTGAGTTGAGGTGTTAGAGAGGCGTTAGAGCCGGTTACGAAACTTCTGAGCGAGGTAAGTCTTCTGTCTAGCCTTGTGAGGGGGAAACTACCTCCTAGGCAATGAAGTTGTTATGTGCTACTAGTTGTGGGTGCTACATACGCACGAGGTGACGAGAGTCCGTACTTAGCTAAAGCATATTTATGTCCGGGTAGACTTAGGACTTTATCATGTAATATTTAAATTATTTGAACTCATTCTGCTGGCTTAATTAATTGAATTTATAATTGAAATTGATTTAGAAATATATAAGGCTCGGCTAATATATTAGCCCGAGCCTTATCACCTTTAGTTGTTGGCAAGTTATTTGAGAAACAGTAAAGGTTATATTCATTTTGTGCTCATGTACTGTATTGTAAGCACGTGTCTTGTAATTCAATGATTTCCTTTCTTTAAACGCCTCAGCAGTGTAATAGATGCATCTATGGTTCGTGCCGCTCGACCCTCGGCAGTGTACACATTATTCTGGATCGGACCGTACGACCTTGGCATAATCGTGCGTTATATCGCTAGCAGCCCGAATATTCACAAGATTTTCCTCCCACTGATACCTGGCCTTTGTTATGGTGTTCATTATACGTTGGTTTCTGGCACTTAATATATCTGAGTTGTTGAGATAGAACACGAGACTGAGAAATTTATATCTTTAAAAGAAATTTTTGGAAGATTATGTAACTTACAGTTTTACCCCATTATTGTAGTGTGCTTCATCTCTGCTTATGATTTATCATATTGTTTTATTGGACCTCTAGTAAGTGTCGATGTCGACCCCTCGTCACTACTTCTCCAGGGTTAGGCTCGATACTTACTAGGTATGCGTTAATTTATGTACTCATGCTACACTTCTGCACTAAATGTGCAGGATCTGACAGGTTCAATTGGTGATCATCTTGGTGCACAGGTGCATCTGCTGAGAAGACTTTATGCTGAGTTGCATCTCAGGCTAAGTATCGCAGCCTACAGAGTCTCTATCGTACTATTTACTTTATCCTGTCTTATTTACATTCCGGACAGATGTTGTATTATTATTGTACTACTTAGTAATGCTCATGCACTTGTGACACCGGGTTTTGGGATGTTTTGGAATTCATTTTGGTTTGCTTAACCTCGATACACTTTTACTTGTATAATATTTAAATTGTATTTATCTACGACTTTAACGCATTTACGTCTCCACCTAACAAGATTCATGATTTCAAAAATAATAAAAATGAATAATTAAGTTGTTAGTTCACTTTTGGCTCGCCTAACGGCGACGTTGAGTGCCATCACGACCTATAATGGGTTTTGGGTCGTGACACTTTATGGTGACAATATCTCCAGCAGCGAAAAATTGACTAATCTTGTTTTCATGAACCACGAATATCGACTGACACGAAATACAAATGAAGACCTATTACACTCTTCCTGAGTTTGTAGAGACAACTCTGATCTCTTTCCTGCGACACAAAAATAAAAAATATACATTAATTAGAAACGGAAAAAAGATTCATCTGTAAACAAAAGGGGCCATACGTAAAAACCACATCAAATTATTATTTTTTACCTGTGTTTTGATCTTAAAGAGTTCCTCAATAGAGTATTCTATTATTTTTTTCTACTTGTTTATTGGATGCTGTGAGCATTGATATACCGCCACTTTCATTATGGACTTCAAATAATAGATCAAATCTATAAATAATACAAGAATGAGAAATTAAAATTACAAAAACTCTGCAACTACAGACTCTATGATCACACAAAAAACTAAATTATTCATATATCACAATAATATCAACAAAATACGGTCTTGTAATTTGTACCCATTCTTAATAATGAAGTCTCCTTCTTGCTCTGAAAATTGAGAAATTCACTGAGGAGTGGCCACAATATCAAAATAAGTGTGTAAGGACTTGACCGTCATAGTTAAGGGACTTCCGTCTTTAGGGATGCATGAAAACCAACTTAACATGATTGTTTGAGCTATCTTATGATGCTTGAGTGTACTTAATTTTTGGACAATCTTTATTTACTCGAATAGCCTTGTTGTTACAATTTTTTCCTATAATATACCAAATGACATGATCATTTTTTATTCGATGTATATACATGTGTATGATTAAAAAATAAAGGTAGGTTGGCTAATCAAAATGATTAATTAAATACAATAAGAATGTTGCACTAAGAATTATTCAGAAAATAAAATATAAAGGAAAGGCCAATTCAAGTATTTTAAAATAATATATTTTATTAAATATAGTTATGTTTTTTGGGTTTTCAAATGATTTATGAATCTATTAAATGAATTTGATAGTATCTTGATATCTAGTATTCATGAATTATTCATGATCCTTATCTAATGTCACTTTAAGATACCGGAGAATTCCTAGGTTATAACTTATAAATAGGGGACAACTTTAAATTTAACGCTTCAATTCTTTGAATATGGATGAGTGAGAAAGGTTTGATGTTCTTTTAAAGAACTTTATTATTTAAACTACAATATTAAATAATATATTTGAGTTTTTAGAATAAATATTAAAGAAAGAAGAAAGTAGCCTACGATTACTTTATGTGTAAATTTAAAAGCTAGTGATCGATCTTTTCCCTCACCAGTTTGACTTTGTTTATGGATAATTAGCCACATTTTTAATGTAAGAGATGTTTGTCACCTTCAATATTCTATGAAAAAAAATATCTTTTATGCTTTATTTTTTTTTATTTCACATAAAAAATAGATGTTATACACATAATTAGAATAAATTGTTTTTGTGTAAAAATTAAGTGATAATCCATAGACTATCTTATAATACGGTAACCAGTAGCTGAATGCTACAATTTGTGTTGGTTAATATTATAATTTAAACTTTGAATAAATTATTATTTAAAATTTTAAAGTAAATCATGTAATGTTTGCTCCTAATCATGCAAAACAAACAAGACTCCCGTTGTCGTTGGAAAATCATATTTATGGAAAGAGAAAAAAAACTTTCGGCAAGTTGTCCTCATACAAAATAAAAAGCATATTAATTATTCGTACTCTATCAATTTTAAATTCTAATAATTAAGACCGCATACCTAGGTTAATAAGAAATAAGTTAATACTCAAAATTTTAGTTGATTTCAAAGTCATAAATATTAGGAATGTGAATATTATGAAAATAATTAAATAATTATTCTTCAATATTAAGGAATTATTTGTATGACTGTTCCTTAATAGTAGAAAATTAATTAAAGACTATTTCTAAATTTTCAGAAAATAGTCAAATAACTATTTTGCTAGTGTGAACTCTATTTTAAAATTTTAGTTTAAAAGTATAAAAAAGGGAATGACATTATATATATGGTACACTTTTGTTCAATCGATTATTTTCGAACAAGGATGGTGTATTTTGTTGGTAATAATGGAACAATTCTGTTCGTAGGAACGAAGAGAAGCAGATTTATTCTATACTCGATAAGTACCAATACGCAATGGGGAATTGATCCCATTTTCTATGAGCGAATAAGTCCATACTTATTTATCATTAGAAAGATCTATTCGTAATAATTTGGGTTTAGTCATTCTGTCTTTCTTTATGTATTTTTATAATCTATGGATATAACAAATACGACAAAAACCAATATGAATATTATAAAGACAATAAAAAAAATTATTACGTTTTCACCTCAAAATGAAATATAGTATTTAACTCTTTCTTTCATTTAATGTATATTGGTGTTCCAAAAGTTTCTTTCCGAAGTCCTAGAATGTGTGTGTGCGCGCGCGCTACATCTTGAAAAAGATATTTCTTTTTTTGTTTAACTTAGAGTTAAATTTTAAGAATCGAAGACAATTTGATTCTTTCTTGAAAAAATACTTCCTCATTTATTGATGGTAGGATATTAGGGAGATTTCCTCGGAGTTTTTTTTTATACTTGATCGCATGGTATCTTGAAACCTCTTTGCTTGTGGGGGCAAGAGTGGAAAGAGCGCCTCGCGAAAGAATCCTGTGGCGCGGTTATGTTTTTCTTTTACTTATGTTCGAAATTTTAGGAATGTTATATTTTCTTTTTAATATGTAAATCAATTATTTTTACTCTTCGTAAGCATATGAAATTATACTCGGTTTATTTTTTCTTATTTAAATTAGAAATTGTTGAACACTTTGAAAACAATTTTCATACTTCTTGAAATGATAATTTTCTTTTTTATTTATGTTTTGATATTTTTGTATTTTTCTAAAATTTATTTTGTCTTTTTTGAGAATAACGAAATAAGACATATTTCAAAGAAATCAAGGTAACAATAAAATTTTATAGGAGCTTGTGCTACGTTTAGCTGTGAGAAAGAGGAAAGTCTTCAAAAGTTCTTTTCTCAATTTTGTTTCATAAGCAGCAATGTTTTCCGGAAAAAAAGGATTTCTCACAATCAAAGTAGATAAGTTTCTTTCTTAAGTATTTTGAAGGAATTATAAACGAAAAGTCAAAGTACTAAATATCAGGAAAGTAATTAATTGACTACTCCTAAATATTAAAATATTATTTAATGATTATTCCTAATATTAAAAAATTAGTTAGATGACCGTTTTATCAGGTGTGAACTCCATTATTAAAGGATAAAAAAGGCGAACGACATTTCGCTAAGGGCTTTCATGCTTATATATATGAAGTTTTATATTTATTTACCCGATTTTAATTAAGTTTTTTTTTTTAAGACAATAGCTAGACTTTTCTATAAAATATATACAATTCAATTAAATTGCAACAAGTTCTTCTTCCTCATCTAATCTTGGATTGAAAATCCTACTAAATCCGCTCGAGATCTTCACCAAATCGTACAAAAATTTAGATATAAGCTCTTTAAATTATTTTTAATCGTTTACAGAGTAACATACAATAGAATCTGATTTAGAGGAGGAGAGACAGACAACAAAAATCAACCATAATCTCTGATTATTTTTTCTAGCAATACCAAATTAAAAACCGCTGAAAAAATATATTCTTCAGCGAATCTTCTCTATCAATCCCCATTGAAAAAAAATATATTGCCAGAAATGAAACTTTATATCTGACAAAGACTAGCTACTTGCCGATAAAGCATCATGCCAACAAAGGAAGCAAATTTGTTCTCCGCAAAAGCAAGGAAGCAAACCCCGTGAGTGTAATCTACTGCATATGCCTGCCGTCCGCGTTCTCCTTATGTCACTCTCGTTTCAAATCCATCAATTAGCAGCTAAATATCTCACTTGCATAGTAAAAAAAATATAGTTGCATACAATATAATTATATTATTGTATGTATTTTGTATTTCATTTGTATGATCAACGTCCTTTAAATACATCAAAAGCAACCAATTTCGGAGTTCCAGGAACGGATGTACTAATTAGAGAGATTCTAGGTCCTCTTTTTTAGGCCATATAACCCACTTTTAAACTTGAATTGGCCAAGACATCTTCAAGTTTTAATTATTGTAGGACTAACCTTTGTTACGATCCGATCAGTCGTTTTGCTTTCTAGATCCCCGTTTCCCTGATTAAGACTCCTCGTATGTGCTTTTACTATTTTATGACTTGCGGGAGTGGTTGGTTTGGGTTTGGAATGGTTCGAGTTGAAATCAGAGCACTTAGTTCCTTAATAGTGGCCTAAGATGGCAAGTTTGACTTGAATCAACATTTTTAGTAAACGACCTCGAAACTGGGATTTCATGGTTCTAATAGGTTCTTATGATGATTTTTGACTTGGGCGTGTGTTCGAATCGAGTTTCGGGTGATTTGGGAGCATTCCGGCGCTTAATGTTGAAAGTTGGCGCATTGAAGGTTTTCAAGTTCTTTAATTTTAGTTTGGAGTAAACTTTGGTATTATCGAGGTCACTTTGGGATTCTGAGCCTGGGAATAAGTTCGTATGGTGGTTTATGACTTGTACACAAAATTTGGCGTCATTCCGAGTAGTCTAAGTATAATTCAACGCGTTCGGAGTTAGTTGAAGAAGTTTGTAGTTCATAAGCTGATTAATTTGATTTTGGGGTGCAATTCTTAGTTTCAATGTTATTTTTATGTATTCCGAGGGTTCGAGCAGGTCCGTATTATGTTTACGGACTTGTTGGTGCAGTTGGACGGGGTCCCAGGTGGCTCGAGTGAGTTTCTGACCACCCGGAGCGAAGTTCAAGTTTCTGCAATTTGCTGTTCTAGTTTACTTCTTCGCGAATGCGGAGGTCCCCTCCCGTTCGTGATGAAGGATTTGGGCGGAGGTAATTTGTTTTTCGCGTTCGTGATCATGAGGTCGCGTTCGCAAAGGTTTGAGGCCCTAGGTCTTCGCGTTCACAAAGACAAACCGTGTTCGCGTAGAAGAAAATGGCATGGGAGGGGTCAACTGCCATTACTCTTCGCGTTTTCGTGAGGGCTGACTGTGTTCGCGAAGATCAGGCTGGGCAAGCCTTCGCGGTCGCGAGTCTGCCCTCGCGTTTGCGATGGAGAGTTCCTGGGACTGGGAAAGCTTTGCCTTCGCGATCGCGATGCCCCTTCCACGATCATGAAGAAGGATTCTCTGGGTAGTGTCTTAATTAAAAACGGTACTTATGCCATTTTCTCTCATTTTCATTTCCCTTGCCTGATTTTGGAGGTCTTGGAGGGGGAATTTTTATCTAAAATCATAAGAAAAATAATTCCTACCCAATATGAGTTTAGTACATAGATTATGGGTAGATTTTAACATGTAAGTTGTGAGAATTTTAGGATTTTGTTGAAAAACCTAGATTTTGGTAAAAATGGGATTAGACGATGAAAATGATTATGGAATTGAGTAGAAACTATATATTTATGTTCGTGAGGTTATAGACAATATTTATTTATGAAATTTCTAGAATCCGGACATGTGGGCTAAGGGATGAGTTTTTGGAACCTTCCAAATGGGGATGGGTAATTACCCAAATAGTTAAAATATGAACTTTTAAGCATATATTGATTAGTTTGTACAACCTTTGGCTAGTTTCGGATTGTTCGGCACTGACTTGAGGCTTTTAGTATGATTTCTGGACTGGAAAATGGACTTGAAAACGAGGTAAGTCTCCTGCCTTACCTTGTAAGAGGAAATTATTCCATAGGTATTTTAATTAGTTATTTGCTAATAATCGTGGGTGCTACATATGCACGATGTGACGAGAGTCCGTGCGTATCTAAAATCACGCTTATGTCCGGGTAGACTTAAGACTTTACCATGCATTACTTGTATTATTTACGCCTAACTTGTTAGTTTAATTACTTAAATGTATGGTTGAAATTGGATAAAGGACTTTAAGAGACCGAGCTTCATTACTTTGAGTTTTGGCGGAACACTTGATTATTAGCGGAAATTATGCCTTTTTTGAGTACTATTCCTATGTAGTAGGCGTTGATCGGTGTTTGTAGAGTTTTCTCTATTCCTGTGGATTAAGGTGAACACCTCAGCAGTATATTAGATGCATCTATGGTTCGGGCCGGTCGACCCTCAGTAGTATACAAACTATTCTAGATTGGGTAGTACGACCTCGACATAAATCGTGCGTGATACTTCTAGGAGTCCGATTATACTTGATATTTCTCTCTTGATATGAGACTTGAAAAATTACTTGGTGGCTCTTATGTGTTAAAGAATTGGCACGTGATAGTTAGATAATTTTTTTTTTCCTAATCCACTAGGCAGTGTGACCAGGGTTAATTTTCATGCTTATTATTACTACGGTCATTTACTCTTAGCTTTTTCATTAAATAAAATCAATAACTTTAAAAATATTAAAATAAACAATTAAATGGATAGTTCACTGTTGGCTTGCCTAGCGGCGACGTTAGGCGCCATCACGGCCTATAGTGGGAATTGGGTCGTGACAGCTTGGTATCAGAGCACTAGGTTCACATAGGTCTCACGAGTCATGAGCAGGCCTATAGAGTCTTGCGGATCGGTGCGGAGACGTCCGTACTTATCTTCTAGAGGCTATAGGGTGTAAGGAAACTTCTCTTTCATTTCCTATCATGCAGTTGATGTTGTGCTAAGTCGCTTTCTTTTAGTCTCTCACAGATGGTGAGAACGCACGTGGCGAATGTACCCGGCGGTGGAGGAGCTTCTCCCCCTGTAGCTAGTGGCCGAGGCAGAGGCCGAGGAAGGGCTCCAGCTCCTGCTAGAGGACGAAGGCGTCCTAGAGTTGCTCCCATTGTACCACCAGCGGATCTAGTGGAGGACCCTGTCATTAAGGAGCAGGATGAGGTGCCTGCAGCTGAGCCGGCCCCGACAGATTTCATGTCCGCACCGGGATTTCAGGAGGTCATGGGTCGTATGCTACGGTTCATGGACCCTATGGCGCAGGTCGGTTTATTTCTAGCGGACCCAGTCACATCTCAGGCGGGAGGGGGAGCACAGACCCCTACTGCTCAGGCTCCAGGGCACGTTGCTGCCATATATTAGACCCCAAGTGCGCTACCTATGGGCGGGGTTCAGCTAGTTACAGTGACTATACCAGAGCCCACATCAGCTGCGACCTTGAGCCTTAGAAGCTGTTGGATAGATGGACCAAGCTACATCCTCTTGCCTTTGGCGGTGAGCGATATGAGGGCCCTTAGGACTTTATTGGTCATTGCAGAGACAGACTACATAACATGAGAGCTTTGGAGTCCCAAGGGGTGGACTTCACCATATTTTAGTTGGAGGGCAGGGCCCTTAGATGGTGGCAGTCCTACCTTCTTAGTAGACCAGCAGGTTCGCCTCCCTTGGCCTAGGACGAGTTCACACGTCTCTTTCTAGAGAGATATATTCCACTCTCTCAGAGGGAAGAGCTACATGGTTAGTTCGAGCGACTTTAGCAGGGTCATATGTTTGTGACTGACTATGAGGTGAGATTCTCTGAATTTTCTGGCCATGCACTTATGATACTCTCCACCGATGCAGAGGAGTGTGGAACTTTATCCAGGTTACTATGGCCTGAGAGATTGAGATGGGGACTCCTTACAAGCAGGTTGTGGAGATAGCTCGGAGGATCGAGGGTATCCGTCAGCAGGGCCGAGAGCATACACCAAGGGACAAGCGGCGTCAATATTCTGGAAGGTTCAATGGTGCTTCGTCTGGAGGTAGAAGTCAGTTTATGAGGGGCTAGTCTAGCAGGCCCACGTATTCAGCACCACCGCCTTCTCGGGGTCCTCCAGTGCGTCCCTATTTCAATGCCATTCTAGAGAGCTCCTGCTGTCTAACGACTATTCAGGGTTCTTCTAGTGGGTATTTAGGTCCCCAGGGTCAGACCCAGGGTCAGTCATTTTCCGCATCGAGAGGTTGCTATGAGTACGGGGAGCTTGGTCATATGAGGAGATTTTGCCCCAAGCTTTAGGGCAAGGCAGTATAGCAGGGACATCAGCTGATGATCACCGCACCAACTGTCGCACCAGCCGTCCAGCCGGCCAGAGGTAGAGTTAGGTGGGTAGGGGTCACCCTAGAGGTGGAGGCCAGTCAAGTGGCGCTCTAGCTTGGTTCTATGTTTTCCCAATCAAATCAGATGCAGTAGCCTTAGACGTCGTGATCACAGGTATTATTTCTGTCTGCGATAGGGATGCTTCGGTACTATTTGATCCAGGGTCTACATATTCATATGTTTCTTCTCTATTTTCTCATTATCTAGATGTCTCTCGTGAGTCCTTGGGTGCTCTTGTATATGTGTCCCCGCCAATGGGTGATTCTGTTGTTATTGATCGGGTTTACCGGTGCTGTATTGTGACCTTCTATGGTTATGAGACCAGAGCGGATCTTCTGTTGCTCGACATGACTGACTTTGACGTCATTTTGAGCATGGACTGGTTTTCTCCATATAATGCAGTTCTAGATTGCTATGCGAAGACTGTCACCTTGGCAATGTCAGAGTTGCCTAGATTGAAGTGGAAGGGTTCATCTATTAGTTCATCTAGCTGGGCTATCTCTTTCTTGAAGGCTCAATATATGGTCGAGAAGGGTTATTTGGCCTATCTGGCTTATGTTCGGGATACCGCTGCAGAGATTCCCACAATTGATTTAGTGCCCGTGTTACGAGTGTTCTCCGATGTGTTTCCTCCTGATCTACTAGGCATGCCACTAGATCGTGATATCAATTTCCATATTGATTTGGAGCCAGTTACCTAGCCTATCTCTATTCTACCGTACCACGTGGCTCTGAAAGAGTTGAAGGAACAACTTGAGGAGTTGCTAGCGAAGGGGTTCGTCAAGCCGGGTGTGTCGTCTTGGGGTGCACCGTATTGTATGTGAAAAAGAAGCATGAGAGTATGCGAATGTGCATTGATTACCGCCAGTTGAACAAAGTTACCATTAAGAACAAGTAACCGTTGTCGCGCATTGATGATTTGTTTGACTAGTTGCACGGTGCCAAGGTGTTCTCTAAGATCGACTTAAGATCTGGGTATCATTAGCTGAAGATTCGTGCTTTGGATGTTCCAAAGACAGCTTTCCGGACTAGATATGGGATGAGTTTCTAGTGATGTCTTTCGTCTTGACCAATGCCTCGACGACATTTTATGGATTTGATGAATCAGGTGTTCAAGCCATGTCTTGACTCATTTGTCATTGTCTTCATTGATGACATATTGATCTACTCCTTAGTATGGAGGAGCAGGAGCAGCATTTGAGAGTTTGTTTTCTAACCTTGCTAGAACAGAAGCTGTATGCTAAGTTCTCCAAGTGCGAGTTCTAGTTAGATTCTGTGGTGTTCTTGGGACATGTTGTATCAGGTGAGGGTATTATGGTACATCCTAGGAAGATCGATGCAGTCTAGAGTTGGCTTCGTCCCACAACAGAGATCGAGATCAGGAGATTCTTGGGGTTAGCAGGTTATTATCATTGATTTCTGGAGGGCTTCTCGTCTATTGCAGCACCTTTGGCTAGATTGACCTAGAAGGGTGCTCCGTTCAGATGGTCCGATGATTGCGAGGCAAGCTTTCAGAAGCTCAAGACCATATTGACTACATCACCTGTGTTTGAGTTGCCCTACGGTTCAGGGATGTATATTGTGTATTGCGACACTTCACACATTGGTTTGGGTTGTGTATTGGCACAGGAGGGACGAGTTATTGCATTTGCTTTATATCAGCTGAAGCCCCACGAGAAGAATTACCCCCCCCCCAATGATTTGGAGTTGGCCGCGATAGTTCATGCTCTCAAGATCCAGAGGCATTATCTTTATAGGGTGTCCTACGAGATTTACATTAATCATCGTAGCTTGCAATATTTGTTTAAGTAGAGGGATCTTAATTTGAGGCAACACATGTGGCTTGAGTTACTGATAGGACTATGATATTACCATCCTTTATCATCCGGACAAGACGAATGTTGTAGCAGATGCCTTGAGCAGAAAGGCCGAGAGTATGGGTAGTTTGGCATTCATTTCAGCATAGGAGAGGACATTGGCTTTGGACATTCAGTCCTTGGCTAACATACTTGCGAGGTTGGATATTTCAGAGCACAGTCGAGTTCTTGCATGTATTGTGGCTGAGTCTTTATTATTTTAGTGGATCAAGGCTCGTTAGTTCGATGATACGCACTTGTTGGTTCTTAGAGAGATAGTACTACAAGGTGGTTCCAAGGAGGTTGCTATCGATGAGGATGGTGTTCTGCGACTCCAGGGTTTCCTATGTGCTCCTAATGCTGATGGCTTGAGAGAGAAGATTCTTGAGGAAGCACACAGTTCTCGGTATTCTATTCATCCAGGTGCTACGAAGATGTATCGCGACCTGAGGCAGTATTATTAGTGGTGGCGAATGAAGGACATAGTTAAGAATGTAGAGAGATGCCTTAATTGCCATCAGGTTAAGTATGAGCACCAGAGGCCAGATGGCTTACTTCAGTAGATGGTTATACCGGAATTGAAATGGGAGCGCATCACTATGGACGTCATATTTGGGTTGTCGTGGATGTTTGAGAAAGTTTGATGCCATTTGGGTCATTGTCGACAGGCTGACCAAGTCGGCACACATTATTCCAGTGATGACTAGGTACTCTTCAGAGAGTTTGGCCCGGATTTACATTCAAGAGATTCTCCGGTTGCATGGTGTGCCTGTTTCCATCATTTTAAATAGAGTCCTTTAGTTCACTTCACATTCTGGAGCAAGTTGGGTACCTAGGTAAAGCTCAGCATAGCCTTTCATCCGCAAACTGACGGACAGTCGGAGCGGACAGTTCATGTTCTGTAGTACATGCTCAGAGCGTGTGTGACGGACTTCGGAGGGCAGGGGATCGATTCTTGCCCTTGGTCGAGTTTGCTTATAATAACAATTATCAGTCCAACATTGAGATGGCTCCATTTGAGGCTTTATATGGTTGGCAATGTCGTTCGCCCATCGGATGGTTTGAGCTCGGTAAGGCTAGGTTATATGGCACTGATTTAGTGAAGGGTGCCTTGGAGAAGGTAAAATTAATTCAGGAGCGACTTTGCACAGCACAATCTAGTCAGAAGAGTTATGCGGATCAGAAGGCGCGTGATTTATCATTTATGGTGGGCGAGAAGGTTCTCTTGAAAGTCTCATCGATGAAGTGTATCATGAGATTCGGAAAGAAGGGAAAGCTGAGTCAAAGGCTTATTGGTTCATTTAAGGTGTTGAGGCGAGTTAGGGAGGTTGCTTATAAGCTTGCTTTGTCTCCCAGTCTATCGAGAGTTCATCCGGTCTTCCATGTGTCTATGCTCTGGAAGTACCATGCCGACAGGTCGAATGTGTTAGATTATAGCACGGTTCAGTTAGATGAGAGTTTGGGTTATGAGGTTAAGCCAGTTGCCATTATTTACAAGCAAGTTCGACAATTGAGGTCTAAGAATATTTCTGCGGTAATGGTCCCGTGGAGGGGTCAACTAGTCAAGGAGGCAACTTAGAAGGCCAAGGAGGAACATACGTAACAGATATCCACACTTATCCAGCACTCCAGGTATGATTCTAGACCCGTTCGAGGATGAACGTTTGTTTAAGAGGTGGAGAATGTAACGACCAGACCAGTTGTTTTGCTTTGTATATCCCCTTCCCCTAATTAAGACTCCTCGTATGTGCTTTTAATGTTTTATGACTTGCAGGGATGGTTGGTATGGGTTTGGAATGGTTCGAGTTGAAATCGGAACACTTAGTTCCTTTACAGTGGCCTAAGATGGTCAAGTTTGACTTGAGTCAACATTTTTAGTAAACGATCTTGGAACTGGGATTTGATGATTCTAATAGGTTCTTATGATGATTTTTGACTTGGGCATGTGTTCGGATCGAGTTTCGGGTGATCCGGGAGCATTTCAGCGCTTAATGTTGAAAGTTGGCGCATTGAAGGTTTTCAAGTTCTTTAATTTTGGTTTGGAGTAGACTTTGGTATTATCGAGGTCTGTTCGGGATTCTGAGCCTGGAAATAGGTTCATATGGTGGTTTATGACTTGTATACAAAATTTGGCGTCATTTCGAGTTGCCTAACTATGATTCGACGCCTTCGGAGCTAGTTGAAGAAGTTTGTAGTTCATAAGCTGATTAATTTGGTTTTCGGGTGCAATTCTTTGTTTCAATGTTATTTTATATGTTCCAAGGGTTTGAGCAGGTCTATATTATGTTTACGGACTTGTTGGTGCTGTTAGACGGGGTCCCGAGTGGCTCGGGTGTGTTTCAAACCACCCGGAGCTATGTTCAAATTTCTGCAATTTGCTGTTTTGGTTTCCTTCTTCACGAACGCAGAGGTCTCCTCGCATTCGTGATGTAGGATTTGGGCGGGGGTGATTTATTCTTCGTGTTCACGATCATGAGGTCGCGTTCGCGAAAGTTTGAGGCCCTACGTCTTCACGTTCGTGAAGATAAAACCGCGTTCGCGTAGAAGAAAGGGGCGTGGGAGGGGTCAGCTGCCATTACTTTTCGCTTTCATGAAGCGCTGACCGCGTTCGTGAAGATCAGGCTGGGAAAGCCTTCGCGGTCACAAGTCTGCCCTCGCGTTCGTGATGAAGAGTTCCTGGGCCTGGGCAAGCTTAGCCTTCACGATCGAGAGGCCCCTTCCGCTCGCAAAGAAGAATTCTCTAGGCAGTGTCTTAATTAAAAACGAGACTTAGGCCATTTTCTCTCATTTTCATTTCACTTAGCCGATTTTGGAGCTCTTGGAGGGGGGGTTTTCATCTAACATCATAAGGTAAGTAATTCTTACCCAATGTGAATTTAATACATAGATTATGGGTAGATTTTAACATGTAAATTGTGTAAATTTTAGGATTTTTGTTGAAAAACCTAGGTTTTGGTAAAAATGAGATTAGACCACGAAAATAATTTTGGAATTGAGTAGAAATTATATATTTGTGTTGGTGAGGTTATGGGCAACATTTATTTACGAATATTTCAGGAATCAAGGCACGTGAGCCTGAGGGTAAATTTTAGGAACCTTCCAAATGGAATTGGGTAATTACCCTAATAGTTAAATTATGAAGTTTTGAGCATATATTGATTATTTTGTACAACCTTTGGCTAGTTTCGGATTGCTCGGCACCAACTTGAGACGTTTAGTGTGATTTCTAGACCGAGAATTTGGACTTGGAAATGAAGTAAGTCTCTTGCTTAACCTTGTAAGAGGGTCTAGTCCTCGTCGGTATTTTAATTAGTTATTTGCTAATAATTTTGGGTGCTCCGTATGCACGATGTGACGAGAGTCCGTACATAGCTAAAATCATGCATTACTTGTATTATTTGCGCCCAACTTGTTAGTTTAATTACTTGAATGTATAATTGAAATTGGATAAAGGACTTTAAGAGACCGAGCTTCATTACTTCGTGTTTTTGCGGAACACTTTATTATTAGCGGAAATTATGCCTTCTTTGAGTACTATTCCTATGTAGTAGGTGTTGATCGGAGTTTATAGAGTTTTCTCTATTCCTATGGATCGGGCCGAACCCCTAGGCTGTATATTTGTTTCATCTATGCTTCGCGCCGGTCAACCCTCAACAGTGTACATACTATTTTAGATCGGGTCGTACGACCTCTGCATAAATCGTGCATGATACTGCTAGGAGTTCGATTATACTTGATATTTTTCTCTTGATATGAGACTTGAAAAATAACTTGGTGGCTATTATGTGTTAAAGACTTGGCATGTGATAGTTAGATATTTTAAATTGATTTTATGTTTAAGAATAATTATTTACTGTTTCTTATTCCACTATTATTGTTTTATTTCATGCTTATTTATGATTCCTATACTTTATTTATTGACCTCTATAAGTGTCGATGTCAACCTCGTCACCACTTATTCGAGATTAGACTAGATACTTACTGGGTACACGTTGTTTATGTACTCACGCTATACTTCTGCACTAATCGTGCAAGATCTGAGGCAGGTGCATCTGGTGGCCAGTCAAGCGCGTGTCCCTGCTACCTGGAGACTTAATGATGAGCTGCTTCCTATGCTCCATTCTGCAGCACCTAGAGTCTCTTCCTTGTTGGATTTACCTTTCTGTATATCTTGATTCAGATAGTAGTTGCAGGAGGTTTAGTATATTCTACTAGTTTGCTCATGCACTTGTGACACTGGATTTTGAGAAAATTTTTATAGATATTCATGGTTTTTGGTCTATTAATTTCACTATTTCACTCTTATGTTTATTTCATGCTTATTATTACTGCGGTCATTTACTCTTAGCTTCTTCATTAAATAAAATCAATGACTTTAAGAATATTAAAATGAATAATTAAATGGATAGTTCACCGTTGGCTTGCCTAGCAGCGATGTTGCCTATAGTGGGAATTGAGTCGTGACTACTTTCATGCTTAGTACTTAAGTGGTGAAGGGGAGAAGTTCAGTTTTATCCCTAATGTTTCACTTATTACCCTTTGACCCCAACTTATATAAGTCTAATATTTCTAGATTTTTTTTAAAAAAAATCCCCAACCCTTCCCGCCGTTTCTGCCGTCCCAATCCCCATTTCCCACGGTTGAATCCCCCATTACAATTTGTTTTTCTTGCATTCCTCACACATATGTCGTCCCCTTTCTTCCCCATTCCTCTAAAAGCCTCATTCTTTTGATTTATCGTTTACGGAGAGGAAATCAGAAAATTGAGAATTTTTGGTTCTATCGAATTTGGGGATGAAATTGGTGGTACATTGGATTGATAATTCATTCTAGGTGGTTTATTGTGTAACTCCTTCATCTGGTAAGTGTTTGTATCTAATCTTCTTCGTCATTGTTAATTTGGATTTCTGCAAATTTTATAGGCACAATGCTCGACCACTAGTATACAATAGAGGACTGTTAAAATAGACCACTAGTTCACAATAGACTGGTCGGAGATTATATATTAGTATGCGGTCTATATTCTGGTGAATAGGTTGAGGGGCCAAATAGTTGGAATTGAAATTCCTATATAAAGGTTACAATTCTTATATGTATACCTAACATTTGTACATTTGACGAATTTGTTTATGTCGTCATTAAATATAGAAAACTAACATGTTCGCCGAGGCATTTGAATAATATATATATGCTTAGCTTCGCGCCAAAGAGGACAAGATTCCTCCTTCCTTTATTAAGTATGACAATGATTTGCAATCGTACCTCCTAGATGTTACAATTGAAGGATGAGGCCTTGCTTGAAGATATTTGTGGCTAAAATTAGTTTGACGAAAGGGTTGAAGTTCCAGTTGAAAGGTCTCATCAACGTTCAAATGTCGCAGCTGCACCACCACCAACACATCCATCAATTTTTGAAGTAGATGAGGAAAGAATGGTGAAAAATGGCTTTAGTAGATTTAGTCATAACTTGCATGATTTTGGTGACAGTAAAATGAACTCGTATGGTGCAGAAGATGCAGATGGAGCGGAAGAGCTCCCAGATTTTGTCAGTCAGTCAGCTGGAGATAAAGGCTTGGTGGACTCTTTAGCTACACAACACAACCACCCTGATGGTACATGTTTTCTTCTTGGAAAGTATTTCAACAACAAATTGGATCTAATGAAATAGTTGAAGGTTGCTTTTGTGAAAATGCATTTTACATTTTGTGTGAAGAAGAGTAGCAGTAAATTAACTTCGGCGGCATGTCGAGATGTGAGTTGCCCGTGGAAGTTACGCGCTTTAAAGTACAAGAGTTCTGATAGATTTTTTATTACCAAGTACAATGGTGAGCACACATGCGGGGTACAACACATATCAAGCCGTCATCCTAATGAATCGTCGAAGACTTTGGGTGCATATTACCAAGAATGGTATGTTGATGGCAAAGGCCCATCCTCATCAAATCTGAAGGATGCTATTTTTGCAAATTTTTACCAAAATCTCACTTATTGGAGGAGCTGGAAGGTAGGTAAAATAGCTAAGGCTATGATCAAGGGTACTCAAGAAGAGAAGTATACTTTGTTGGAAGTGTATCGCCATGTTATGTTGTCCTATAATGAAGGAAGTATTGTTGATTTGAAGGTTGATGATAAATTGCATTTTAAATATTTTTCTTATCTGTTGGAGCTTTCATTAAGGGATTCGCGCATATGAGAAATGTTATTGATGTTGATGGGACATTCTTGAGTGGCAGGAATGGAGGTTGTTTGTTTTCTGTTGTGGCACAAGATACAGAGAATAACATATTTCTAATTGCATTCTGTGTAGCTAATAACGAGCGCGATGATTCTTGGACCTGCTTTTTTGAACAGTTGTGGCACATTGTCGACGACAGTGATGAACTGTACATTATCTTTAATCGGCATCTATCTATTGGGAATGGCTTTAAAAAAGTTTCTACCACTGCTATTCATGGTTTTTACATGCGTCGCATTGCTGAAAATATGCGTAAGAGGTTCATTGTAAAAATTTTGTTAAGCATTTCTTTTCTGCCTTGCAGTTATATAATACTGAGGAATTCTTTAACCATTTTCAGCAAGTGCGTCATAAAAGTCCGGAAGTAGATGACTACCTCGCGGATGAAATTGGGTTCCAAAAGTAGAATAGGGCCTTCTTTCCAGGAAATCGATACAGCGTGTTGACAACAAATATTGTAGAATCGATTAACACAATGCTTAAGGATCAAAGAGACTTCCCGATCATTGGCCTATTCAATCATATTGTTCGAAAGTTTGCAGAAAAGTTCGGAGGCGTATTGAAATGAAAAATGATTTGCCTCTCTTTGTTCCTTCTACTGAAAAGAAGATTAGGAATAATATGGTTGTCGGCGACGCGCTCCGGGTGCTTAAATTAGAGAATAACCAGTTTAGCATCATCGGCCACGATAGAGATGCTGTAGTTGATCTGCAGTTGAACACATGTTCTTGTTGTCAGTTTTATTTGGAAAAAATACCCTGCCCACATGCAATGGCAGCTCTGAGATTGAGCTTTGGGGATGGATATGGTTCCTCCATTTACGAGCACTCCTCTCCGTTCTATAAGGTTTCAACATATTTGGTTTCATATAAAGGAACCATTCACACAATCCTTACAGAAGAGAAATGGCTGGTGTCTTACGAGATTCTGCCTACAAAAATACTTCCATCGGATGTCGAGCCTACAACGGGTAGAAGATAGACTAGGAGATGGCCAATAGCTAGCCACCACCATTGTCTATTGTAGACCTAGGATCAAGAATCAACCCCCTTATTTTAAGAAAGAGTCATGTGATCAACTTGTCTCATATACTACTGTTTTATAATCAACCACCCACATTGTCTATTGTATACCTATGATCTAGAATCAACCCTCTTATTTTAAGAAGGAGTCATTTGACCAACTTCTCTCATAGACTATTATTTTATAATCAGTCACCCACATTGTCTATTGTAGACCTATGATCTAGAATCAATCTCCTTATTTTAAGAAGGAGTCATGTGACTAACTTATCACATAGACTACTGTTTTACGATCAACCCCCTTATTCTATCTTCAACCACCTGTAATCAACCGATGTTCTATTGTCAACCCTCATCGATATTTTCAATTTAATCAAAACTTGTTGCGCTGGTTTAGGTAGTCTATTGACAACCACTAGTTTAGGTAGTTAATTTAATGTCCAATGTGAATAAGCGCTAGCAGCCAATATGAAAAGGACTTGTCTAATTAATTGAAATCCATCGAATACGCCGATTCAAAGCATCAAATATTTTTTCAAAACTCTCAACAATCACGTCATTTATGAGAAGTCATATGGAAGGAACCTTTTAGTATCAAATTCTGCCTATAAATACACTAGATCTGCTGAAAAAATTTATTCATCATTCTTCCAAATAAATTAGTGCAAACAAACAACCCAATCACTTAACAGAGAAATGCTTCCAAGGACAAGGCCAATCATGGACACAATTTTCATTAGGAAAACACTAGATAGGATCATCTAAGATGTCCAACAAGACAAGGTGAGGCAAGAGAGGAACATTTGCTGTACCCCACACATATTGCAGATTCTCCTTCGTAGGGGTGGTGTAATGACCCGGCCGGTCGTTTTGAGTATTGTAGTCCCATTCCTCCTTTTTTTTGCTTATTCTATGCTTATTTTTTGTTTTGTGACTTGCCAGGGTGATTGGTTGGGTTCCGGGGAGGTTTCGGAATGAATTGGGATACTTAGTCCCAAGGTAGGAAGCCTAAGTTAAAAGAGTTGACCGGATGGTTCTGATAACTCCGTATGGTGATTTTTGACTTAGGAGCATGTCCGGATATTAATTTGGAGGTCCATAGATGATTTTGGCTTGAATTGGTGAAGGTTGGGAAAGTTGAAGTTTGGAGAATTGAGACGTTTGACCGAGAGTTGACTTTGTGGTTACCGAGCTCAGATTTTGGTTTCGAAAGTTGGAATAGGTCCGTTGTGTCATTTCTGACTTGTATGAAAAATTTCAGGTCAATCAGAGTTGGTTTGATAGGTTGCGGATCGATTGTAGAAGTTAAAAATCCATTAGTTTCAATAGGCTTGAATTGAGGTATGATTCATGTTTTGATGTTGTTTGATGTGATTTGAGGCCTCGACTAAGTTCGTATGATGTTTTAAGATGTGTTGGTATGTTTGGGTGGGGTCTCGGGGGTCTCGGGTGAGATTCGGATTGATTACATATTGAATTTGGCCTTGTTGAACTGCAGTAATTCTGATGTCTGGTTTCCTTATTCGTGTCCACGAGAGAGGTCGCACATTCGCGAAGGGTATCTGGGAGGTAGGTGAAGTTTGTTCTTCGCGTTCACGAAGAAGGACACACATTAGCGAAGGTTTAGAGAGCTTGTTCATCGCGATCACAAGGGGGTGCTCGCGTTCGCGTAGAAACATGAGGCAGGTGGGGAACCAAGATGGTAAGCCTTCACATTCGCATTCACGGGAGGGGAGTCGCGTTGGCATAGGCCTTGGTTCTGTGTTCATCGCATTCGCGAGAAGGCCCTCGCGTTTGCGTAAGAGGAATTTGGCAGCTGAGTATTTTGTGCTTCGCGAACGTAAGGCACTTATCGCGTTCACGAAGAAGGGCATCTAGGCAGCAATTATTTATTTCAAAAATCGAGGGTTTGAACCCATTTTTCATATTTTGAGCTACAGACTTCGTATTTGGGCGATTCTTGAAGGGATTCTCAAGGAGTTGATTGGGGTAAGTGATTCTTACTCAGCTTTTGTTGTTATACATGAATCCATCATTGTTTTTTCCATTTAATTAGTGATTTGAGTTGGAAAATTTGGGGAAAAATGGTGAAACTTCTTAGGCCGAATTTTGGGGATTTGAAAGACGATTTGAGGTCAGATTTGAATAATTTAATTTGGTTGGACTCGTTATTGAATGGGCATTCCGGTTTTGTAACTTTTGTTGGATTTCGGGTCGTGGGCCCGTGGTTGACTTTTTGAGTTGACCTTTTGACCTTGGTTCAAGATCTTAGCTTTATTATTTGGAGTCAATTCCTATAGCTTTTATTGATAGTATTACGTTATTTTTGGCAAGATTCGAGCCTTCCAGAGATCGGTGGTTTGATGTAAGTATCTTATTTAAACTCGATTGAGGCACTAGTTGCCTGAATTGTTGTGATAGCTACATGCTATTGGGTGCGCACATGCGTGGGGATGAAACCATGTGCGGGCACCGAGATTATTTATTCATGTTCGGCTTGTGCTCGGGCTCTTATAAGCCTTAAGATCTAAGCTATGATATTTCTCATATTTGTAACATTTTGTGTGAACTATGTGAGCCATGTTTGAGGCTATATAGAGGTTTAATCCCTGAATGAATTTGATAAATGCTTTTCAGTGATGAAATTGCCGATTTGAGCTATGATAGACACTTTGCACATGCCTACACTTTAGCATGTCATTTATACCAGTCCAAGAACATGGGATTTGTTATTCAATCATCACATACATGTATACTTGTTTAATTGCTCCTGCGTGATATATTTGGACCGGAGGCTTGTGACCACACTAGGCAGATTGTGTTGTTGTGCCTGTGACCATACCGGACAGATTGTGTTGTTGGCACGTGAGTTGTCCGTGCGGATCCATATATTAATGTTATTGGCACGTGAGTTGTCTGTACAGGTTCTATTATTAGCACGTGAGTTGTCCATGCAGCACGTGAGTTGTCCCTGCAGCGTGTGAACACGGATCCATCCCTCTAGGGTCACCCTCTCATGTTTCTCTCTTAATGGTGTACACGTGGGTATTAGAAATATTGTTTAGTGGCTTTGAATAGATATGGAAAAGTGAGGGAATCTGACCAGTGTGTTGTTGGATTTGCATTTCATCTTTACTTACAATTTTCTTGATTATTTATCTAATTTAATTGCATATCACCTCTATATGCCAAAATATTGTATGAGCAGAGTATTTGAGAATTTGTACACAAGTACACAGATGTTTTTTTTTATTAAACTTGATAATTTGATTTCAATATTGTTCTGTACCAGAATTTAAGATGAAGCTACACAAGTGATAGCTAGTATCATTAATAATTTAGGCTTCTTTTACCTTGCCGTGTTTATTTACGATACTTATTGAGTATATTGTGTCGGTTGTACTCATACTACACTCTTCACTTATTGTGCAGATCCAGGTGTGGGGACCAGCTATCAGCAGTAGGTCGCTTTTCGGACTATCTGCTAGAGGAGAGGTAGAGCTGCATCCTTGGTCGCAGTTTGACTATCTTTCCTTTCATATTATTGTTATTGTTTAGACAGTGTATTTATTGCTCAGTTTCAGACTTGTATTCCATTTTAGTAGCTCATGACTCCGTACTTACCAGTTTCTGGGGGGATTTACATTGTATTAGCAGTTTTTATGGTATTGAGACCTCAGGTTATGTGATTTCTATGAATTTTCATTATTATGTTTCAGCTTGCCTAATCGGGGTGTTAGGTTCCATCATGACGGGTTAGAATTTTGGGTCGTGACAAGTTGGTACCAGAGCCCTAGGTTCATAGGTATTATGAGTTCTGAGCAGGTTTAGTAAAGTCTTGTGGATCGGTAGGGAGATGTCTGTACTTATGTTCGAGAGGCTATCGAACCATTAGGAAAATTTCACTTTCATGTATTCTTGTCGTGCGAATTTGTTGAATTTGGAAACTAAACTTCTACTATTCTATTCTCTCACAGATAGTGAGGACACATGCTACCAGATCGAGCGGACGGCCACCAGTGCCACCAGCTAGGGCCGGGAGAGGCCGGGGCCGTGGTAGAGGCCGAGGTGCAACTTGTACAGCATCTAGAGCATCACCTGTAGACCCACTAGTTGCTCCAGCGTAGGAGCAGTTCTAGATATGGTTGAGCCGGTGGGACCAGCTCAAGCACCAGCTGTGCCCGTTGTGGTTCCAGACCTTTAGGAGGCTTTGGCTCTAATATTGACTGTATGCACTTCTCTTTCTTAGGCGGTTTCAGTTTATGCTGCACCAGCCACTTCTCAAGCCGGGGGAGGTGCTCAGACTCCTGCCGCCTGTTCTCCATAGCAGGTGGTGCACGGACTTCAAACACCGGGGGTACTACCAGCCCAGTCGGTTGGCGCTTAGGCCCAGGTGGGTCCCCCTATGAGAGACGAGGAGCCGAAGAGACTATAGAGGTTTGGGAGGCTCAAGCCTCATTCTTCGCACGACAGGTATTCTAGAGACTAGTGGGGTCTCATTTACTACTTTTCAGCTGTCAGGGGCAGCCTTTAGATGGTGGGAGTCCTATGAGCGGAGCAGGCCAGCCGATGTTGCACCACTTACATTTCACGAGTTCTCCGTTCTCTTCTTGGAGAAGTTTGGGCCATTGACCCGTAGGGAGGAGTTGCGTAGACAGTTTGAGCAGCTATGCCAGGAGGTTATGTCCGTGACCTAGTGTGAGATGAGATTTTCAGAGTTAGCTCGTTAGGCGATCTGGTTGGTTCCCACAGAGAGGGAGAGGATTAGGAGGTTCATTGCTGGCCTCAACTATGAGCTGTGCTTTGTTATGACTCGGGAGATTGCATGAGGTGCTAGGTTGAACGAGGTGGTTGATATTTCTAGTCAGCTTGAGCAGGTTCGTAGTCAGGAGCGTGAGGAGAGGGAGGCCAAGTGGCCTCGTGGTTCGGGTGGTTTCAGTGGTGTTTCTTCTGGAGGCCAGTCCCAGTCCCACCACAGTAGGGGTCGTCTTTATAGGCCCGCTCAGATGGCTCGTTCAGTTCATCGTGGTGCATAAGTTAGCCATGGTTCTTACAGTGCTTGTCCGAACCAGTCATCATTCAGTGCATTACTAGCGCAAAGTTCTTATGATGCTTCATTTTCCCAGGTTTCTACAGGCAGTTCCTCGGGTTATTAGGAGCAGTAGCTCCGTCAGAGGAGAGGTTGTTTCGAGTGTTGGGACTTGATTCATCTCAAGAGATATTGCCCTATATTGTTGAGTAGGGTTCCATAGTAGAGTTCTCGGCCGATGATACCAGCACCAGCAGCTACACCACCTGCTCAGCCAGCTTGGAGTGGGGCCCAAGCAGCTAGAGGTCGCCCTAGAGAGGGAGGACGATCAGGTGGCAGACATGCTCTATGCTATGCTTTACCTGCCAGATCAGAGGCTGTTGCTTCAGGCGCATTGATTACATTTATTCTCTCAGTATGCCACAAGGATGCTTCTATATTATTTGACCTTGGTTCCACTTATTCGTATGTATCATCATATTTTGCTTGCTATTTGGATATGCCCCGTGAGTACTTAGTTTCACGTGTTCATGTATCTACGACGGTGGGCGATTCTATTATCATGTACCATGTGTAACCGTCGTGTGTGCTGACTATTGGGGAATTGGAGATTAGAGTTGATCTTTTATTGGCTAGTATGGTTGATTTCAATGTGATTCTGGGTATGGATTGGTTGTCCCCATGTCATGCTATTTCTAGATTGTCACGTTAAGACCTGACGTTAGCGATGCCGGGCTTACCTAGGATCGAGTGGAGAGGTTCTCTGGACTATGTTCCCTATAGGGTCATTTCATATCTGAAGACCCAACGAATGGTTGGGAAGGGGTGTTTGTCCTTTAGCCTTTGTGAGAGATGTTGATGCTGATACTCCTACCATCGATTCTGTTCCAGTAGTGCGAGACTTTCCAGATGTGTTTCCTGCAGACATGCCGGGCATGCCACCCGATAGGGATATTTATTTTGGTATTGACTTGGTGCCAGACACTCAACCTATTTCTATCCCTCCGCACTGTATGGCACCAGCAGAGTTGAAGAAATTGAAAGAGAAGCTTCAAGAACTTCTTGATAAGGGGTTTATTAGGCTTGTATGTGTCTCCTTGGGGTTCACCGGTTCTGTTTGTGTAGAAGAAGGACAGTACTATGCGGATGTGCATTGATTATAGGCAGTTGAACAAAGTTACAATTAAGAACAATTATCCTTTACCGCGCATTGATGACCTATTTGACTAGCTTTAGGGAGCTAGGATGTTCTCTAAGATTAATTTGAGGTGTAGGTATCACCAGTTGAAGATTCGTGACTCGGATATTCTGAAGACGGCATTCAAGACCCACTATGGTCATTATGAGTTCCTTGTGATGTCTTTTGGGTTGACCAACGCCCCAGCAACATTCATGCATCTGATGAATAGAGTGTTCCAGCCATATCTTGATTCGTTTGTCATAGTCTTTATTGATGATATCCTGGTGTACTCAAGTAGCCAGGAGGAGCATGTACAACATATGAGGACTGTACTACTGAGGTTGAGGGAGAAGAAGGTTTATGCCAAGTTCTCCAAGTGTGAGTTTTGGCTCAGATCGGTGGCATTCTTGGGGCATGTGGTGTCTAGTGAGGGGATTAAGGTGGATCCAAAGAAGATAGAGGCGGTTCAAAATTGGCCCAGATCATCTTCAGCTACTATGATTCAGAGTTTTCTCGGCTTGACCGGATATTACCATCGCTTCGTGGAGTGTTTCTCGTCTATTGCAGCGCCTTTGACCAGGTTGACCCAGAAGGGTGCTCCATTCAGGTGGTCAGATGAGTGTGAGGAGAGCTTTCAGAAGCTCAAAACTGCCTTGACACAGCTCCGGTTCTAGTTTTGCCTTCAACATCGGGTTCTTATGCAGTGTATTATGATACTTCTCGGATTGGTATTGGGTGTGTTATGATGCAGGAGGGTAGAGTGATTGCTTATGTTTCACGCCAGTTGAAGCCTCATGAGAAGAACTACCATGTTCATGATTTGGAGTTGGCAGCCATCATTCATGCATTGAAAATTTGGAGGCATTATCTCTACGGTGTGTCTTGTAAGGTATTTACAGATCTCGGATTCTCCAACACTTGTTCAAACAAAACTAAATTTGAGGCAGCAGAGATGGTCGAAGCTGCTAAAGGACTATGATATTACCATTCTGTATCATCTCGGGAAGGGAAATATGGTGGCCAATGCCTTGAGTAGGAAGGCGGAGGGTATGAGTAGCCCTACATTTATTCTGGTTGGTGAGCAACCGCTTGCATCAAATGTTTAGGCGTTGGCCAATCAGTTTGTGAGGTTGGATGTTTCGGAGCCTAGTCGGGTTCTAGCTTGTGTGGTTTCTTTGTTTTCCTTATATGATCACATCAGAGAGCATCATTATGATGACCCCCATTTGCTTGTCCTTAAGGACATGGTTCAGCACAGTGATGCCAAGGAGGTTTCTATTGGAGATGATGGGGTGTTACGGATGCATGGTCAGATTTTTGTGCCTAATGTGGATGGGCTATAAGAGTTGATTCTTGAGGAGGCTCATAGTTCGCGGTATTCCATTCATCTGGGTGCCACAAAGATGTACCAGGACTTGAGGTAGCACTACTGGTGGAGGAGGATGAAGAAAGACATAGTGGAGTTTGTAGCTCGATGCTTGAATTGTCAGCAGGTGAAGTACAAGCATCAGAAGCCAAGCGGTTTGCTTCAGAGGCTTGAGATGCCGCAGTGGAAATGGGAACGTAACAACATTGACTTCATGGTTGAGATCCCACGGACTTCGAGGAAGTTTGATTCTATTTGGGGATTGTGGATCGGTTGACCAAGTTCGCACATTTCATTCCAATTGGGACTACCTATTCTTCGGAGTGGTTGGCTGAGATCTATAACTGCGAGATTGTTTGCCTTAACGGTATGGCCGTGTCTACCATTTCAGATCAGGGCACGCAGTTCACATTGCAGTTTTGGAGAGCAATGCAGTGAGAGTTAGGCTCACGGGTTGAGTTGAGTACAACATTCCACCCTCAGACGGACGGACAGTCCGAGCGCACTATTCAAATATTAGAGGATATGCTACACGCTTGCGTCATCAATTTCATGGGTTCTTAGGATCAGTTTCTGCTGCTTGCAGAGTTTTCCTACAACAACAGTTACCAGTCGAGTATTCAGATAGCCCCGTTTGAGGCCTTGTATGGGGGGCAGTGCCGGTCTCCGGTTGGTTGGTTTGAGTCGGGTGAGGCTAGGCTATTGGGTATTGACTTGGTTCAGGATTCTTTGGACAAGGTTAAGTTGATTCAGCATCGACTTTTTATGGCACAATCTAGATAGAAGAGTTACGCCAATCGGAAGGTTTGTGATGTTGCCTACATGGTGGGGGAGAAGGTATTGCTGAGGGTTTCTCCCATGAAAGGTGTTATGAGGTTCGAGAAGAAGGTCAAGTTGAGCCCTCGGTATATTGGCCCTTTTGAGGTACTTGAGAGGATTGGAGAGGTGGCTTACAAGCTTGCATTGCCACCTAGGCTATCTAGTGTTCATCTAGTGTTTCATGTTTCCATGCTCTGAAAGTATTTCGGCGATCCGTCTCATGTTTTGGGCTTCAGTATGGTTCAGTTAGATGGTGATTTGACTTATGATATGGAGCAGGTGACCATTTGGATCGGCGTGTTCGAAAATTGGGGTCAAAGAATATAACTTCAGTGAAGGTGCAGTGGAGAGGTCAGCTAGACGAGGAGGCTACTTGGGAGACCAAGCTGGAGATGCGAAGCAAATATCCACACCTATTTGAGACTCCAAATATGATTCTAGACCCGTTCGAGGACGAACGTTTGTTTAAGAGGGGGAGAATGTAGCGACCTGGCCGGTCGTTTTGAGTATTGTAGCTCTGTTCCCCCATTTATTGCTTACTCTATGCTCATTTGTTGTTTTGTGACTTGGCAGGGTAGTTGGTTGGGTTCCAGGGAGGTTTTGAAATGAATTGGGACACTTAGTCCCAAGGTAGGAAGCCTAAGTTGGAAGAGTTGACCGGAAGTTTACTTATGTGTAAATGACTCTGGAATGGATTTTTGATTCTGTATGGTGATTTTGGACTTAGGAGCGTGTCCGGATATTGATTTGGAGGTCCGTAGATGATTTTGGCTTGAATTGGCGAAGGTTGGGAAAGTTGAAGTTTGGAGAATTGAGAAGTTTGACCAAGAGTTGACTTTTTAGTTATCGGGCTTGGATTTTGATTCCGGAAGTTGGAATAGGTCCGTTGTTTTCATTTATGACTTGTGTGCAAAATTTGAGGTCAATCGGAGTTGGTTTGATAGGTTTCGGCATCCATTGTTGAAGTTAGAAATCCATTAGTTTCATTAGGCTTGAATTGTGGTGTGATTCGTATTTTGATGTTGTTTGATGTGATTTGAGGCCTCGACTAAGTTTGTATGATGTTTTAGGATGTGTTGGTATGTTTGGATAGGGTCCTAGGGGCCTGGGGTGAGATTCAGATTGATTATGGAGTGAATTTTGCCTTGTTGAACTGCAGTAATTCTAATGTCTGGTTTCCTTATTCCCGTCTGCGAGAGAGGTCACACCTTCGCGAAGGGTATCTGGGAGGCAGGTTAATTTTGTTCTTCGCGTTCGCGAAGGTTTAGGGAGATTGTCCAACGCGATCGCGAGGGGGTGCTTGCATTCGAGTAGAAGGATGAGGCAGGTGGGGCACCTATTTTTCATATTTTGAGCTAGAGACCTCAGATTTTGGCGATTCTTGAAGGGATTTTCAAGTAGTTGATTGGGGTAAGTGATTCTAACTCGGATTTGGTTGTTATACATGAATAGGGAAAGTGGTGAAGCTTCTTACACCGAATTTTGGGGATTTGAAAGGTGATTTGAGGTTGGATTTGAATAATTTTAGTATGGTTGGACTCGTTATGGAATGGGCGTTAGAGATTTTAAATTTTGTTGGATTTCAAGACGTGGGCCCATGGTTGACTTTTTGAGTTGACTTTTTGAGTTGACTTTTTGACCTTGGTTAAATATCTTAGCTTTATCATTTGGAATCAATTCCTATAGCTTTTATTGATAGTATTACGTTATTTATGGCTAGATTCGAGCCTTTCAGAGATCGATATGCGTGAGAAGGGCTTGCAAGTGGAGTGATTTGATTGGTTTGAGGTTAGTATCTTATTTAAACTCGGTTGAAGCACTAGTTGCCTGAATTGTTGTGATAACTACATGCTATTGGGTGCACACATGCGTGAGGATGAACCCATGTGTGGGCACCGGGATTATTTACGCATGTTTGGATTGTGCTCGGGCTTTTATAAGTCTGGAATTGACTGTTAAGCTTAACGCTATGATATTTCTCATATTTGTAACATCTTGTGTGAACTATTTGGGCCATGTTTGAGGCTACATAGGGGTTTAATCCCTGAATGAATTTGATAAATTCTTTTCAGTGATTAAATTGCAGATTTGAGCTATGATAGCACACTTTGCACATGCCTACACTTTAGCATGTCATTTTTACCAGTCCAAGAGTATGAGATTTGTTATTCAATCATCACATACATGTGTACTTATTTAATTTCTCCTACATGATATGTTTGGACTGGAGGCCTGTGACCATGCCCGGTGAATTGTGTTGTTGTGCTTGTGACCATACCAGGCGGATTGTGTTGTTGGAACGTGAGTTGTCCATGCAGCACGTGAGTTGTCCGTACGGATCCATATATTAATGTTATTGGCACGTGAGTTGTCTGTACGAATTCACATATTGATGTTATTGGCACGTGAATTGTCCGTGCTGCGTGTGGATACTGATGTATCCCCCTAAAGTCACCTTCTCATGTTTCTCTCTTGATGATGTACACGTGGATATTGGAAATATTGATCAGTGGTTTGGAATGAATATAGAAAAGTTAGGGAATCTGGCCAGTGTGTTGTTGGATTTGCATTTCATCTTTACTTGTAACTTCCTTGATTATTTATCTGATTTAATTGCATGAAACCTCTATATGTCAAAATATTGTCTAAGCAGAGTATTTGAGAATTTGTACACATACACACACAGACATTTTCTTATTAATCTTGAAAATTTGATTTCAATATTGTTCTGTACCAGAATTTAAGATGAAGCTACGCAGGTGATAGCTAGTATCATTAATAATTTGGGCTTCTTTTATCTTTCCATGTTTATTTACGATACTTATTGAGTACATTGTGTCGGTTGTACTCATACTACACTCTGCACTTAATTGTGCAGATCCAGCTGTGGGGACAAGCTATCAGTAGTAGGTCGCTTTTCATACTATCTGCTAGAGGCCCTTCGGGAACGTGATGCCGCCTAACATTTCACTTGCTAGTCAAGCCAATGTTAGAATAATTTTAACCATTTTTAACAATTCACCTTAATTAAATAGTAAAGAAACCAACAACTAGAATAATATCTGAATTTAAATGAACAATTCAAAATAAATACGATGTCTAAATACCATCCCAGAACTGGAGTCACAAGTGCACAAGCTTCTAGAATAATACAAACAAGGGTTTGAATAAAAATAAAGTTGTCTGAAAGAAAGCACACAGATCAAGTAAAGTAGAAGGGGACTTCAGAACTACGAATGTTGTGTAGCTATACCTCAAGTCTCCTCTGATAGCTGTATCCGAGCAAAGTCTACAGTACGCCGCTGGGACCAACTCCGGTATCTGCACAAAAAGTGCAGAGCATAGTATGAGTACAATCGACCCTATGTACTTTGTATGTGCCGAGCCTAACCTCGATGAAGTAGTGACGAGGCTAAGACAGACCGCTTACATTAACCTGTACGCAATAATAATAATAATAATAATAACAAGAACAGAGATAAGACAGGTAAATCATATCAATAATTGAAGTCAATTCAGCAGTCATAATCTTTCAATTAATTTCTGTTGCGGCGTGCAACCCGCTCCAACAATGTAAAATTAACATAAAACCGTTGCCGCGTGCAACCCGCTCCAACAATATAAAATTAACATAAAAACGTTGCGGCGTGCAACCAGATCCAACAATATAATCTTTCGAATAAATTCCATTGCAGCGTGCAACCCGCTCCAACAATATAAACTTAAAATAAAATCCGTTGCGGCGTGCAACCCGCTCCAACATTATAAACTTAACAACTCTTGAATGTAAAAATACTCCATAAATACCACATTTAATAAGAAATAATTAGGCAACAAAGCATACAATTATTATGATTTATTCAGGAAACAAGTAATGACAAGTAGAAATAAATTAGGGGAATCAGGGAGGAAGATAGGCAATTTAATATTTAATATGCTAAATGTCAAGCAACAATTAAGGCACATAAGTCAATAAACATGAAGCAAGTATAGTTGGACAAGGATTATGAGAGAAATAATTAATTCATGAATTAAAATAATTTATGATTTTTAGATATATATATGCAAACAATCAATTTGACAATGTATCGGCACTCGTCACTTTGCCTATACATTGTTATACATGAAATTCACGTAAGAAATAATTCAAGGTTCTATTCCCTCAAGTCAAGATTTACCACAACACTTACCTTGCTTAGCAATTTAAGTGATCACTCGACCACAACTTTTCCTTTCGAATTATTCTCCAAACCAATCAAACCTAGCAAATTATTGACCAACAATTCAATTTGATCTTTAGAAATTATTCACAATCTGAAAGAGACTTAATTTAAGTCATTTTCAAAAAAGTTGACCAAAAGTCAACATGAAGCCCACTTTCCAGAACCCGACGAAAAATCACGAAATCCGAACACCCGTTCCGATACGAGTTCAACCATACTAAAATTATCGAATTCCGACATCGGATTGTCTTTCAAATTCTAAATTTTTGTTTTTGGAAAGTTTTACAAAAATTCCAATTTCTTCCATCTAAATCCGAAATAAACGATGAATATAAATATGGATCTACAAAATATAATCACTTTCGGATATATAACACTTACCCAAGCCGAAGTCGTTATCCCCTTTGGGATCGCCCAAATCCGAGACCCAAAACTCAAAAATGAGTAAAAATGGCTAACACCCGATTTTATGTATTCTGTCCAACATTTTCGCATCTACGGACATTATTTTCGCATCTGCGTACTCGCATTTGCGAGAAAAATCTCTCATTTGCTAAGTGAGCTATCAGGCGAAATTCCGCATCTGCGGACTTCAATGTCTACCTGCGACATCGCAGAAGCGACCAAACGACCGCTGAAGCGCTTCATCCTTCGCAGAAGCGGTAGCGCATTTGCGCCTCTCTTCTCTGCAGAAACGAAGACACTGGCCAGTGCCCGGGTCGCAGAAGCAACCAACTTCTCGCTGAAGCTGCTGCGCACCTGCGGTTACCATTGCGCAGGTGCAATTACACCAGGTTCTGCCCAGAACCAGCTTCTTTCAACATACTCTAAACGATCTGAATCTTGTCTGAAACTCACCCGAGCTACTCGGGTCCTCGTCCGAATATTCCAACAAGTCCCCTAACATAATACGGACTTACTCGGGCTCTCAAATCGTGTCAAACAATGTCAAAGTTACAATTCACACCTCAATTCAGACTTATGAGTTTCAAACATTTCACTTTACAAAACCCGCGCCGAAACGTATTAAATGAGTCTAGAATGATTTCAAATTTGGCGCACAAGTCATAAATTACATAACAAAGCTATTAAAACTCTCGGAATCTCAATCCGAGTCCGATATCGATAAAGTCAAATTCACAGTCAAACTTTGGAATCTTTAATCTTTCAAACTTCCACTTTTCAATAAATGGCGATAACTTAAGCTGGGGACCTCCAAATTAAATTCCGGACATACGCCCAAGTCCTAAATTACTATACGGACCCATTGGGCCGTCAAAATACTGATCCGAGTGAGTTTGCTCAAAATGTTGACCGAAGTCAACTTGAGTGAGTTTTAAAGCACTATTTGTTAATTTTTATCGATTTTCACATAAAAGCTTTCCGAAAAAATATGCGGACTGCACACACAAGTCGAGGAAAGCTGAATGGTGCTATTTGAGGTCTCAGAATACAAAAATGAATGTCTAAAATTAAAGATGTCATATTGGGTCATTACATTCTCCACCTCTAAAACAAATGTTCGTCCTCGAACGGAATTAGAAAAAGTACCTAGGTTGGTGAAAAGGTGTGGGTATCTACTCTGCATGTCCGACTCGGACTCCCAGGTAGATGCTTCAATCGGCTAATCTCTCCATTGCACTCGAACTGAAGGATAACTCTTAGACTTCTACTGTCGGACCTGCCGAGCTAGAATAGCTACCGGCTCCTCTTCATAAGTCAAATCCTTGTCCAATTGGACTGAGCTGAAATCTAACACATGGGACGGATCACCATGATATTTCCAAAGCATAGACACATGGAACACCGGATGAACTGTTGATAATCTAGGTGGTTAATCCTGTAAGCTACTTCACCCACCCTTTCAAGAATTTCAAAGGGTCCGATATACCTAGGGCTCAACTTGTCATTCTTTCCGAATCTCTATACACCTTTTATAGGTGAAACCCGAAGCAATATTCTTTCTTCAACCATGAATGCAATATCATGAACTTTACGGTCGGCATAACTCTTTTGCCTAGAATGCACTGCGCGAAGTCGATCCTGAATAATCTTGACCTTATCCAAGGCATCCTGTACCAAATCGGTACCCAACAACCGAGCCTCTCTCGGTTCAAACCAGCCAACTGACGAACGGCATCGCCTCCCATATAATGCTTCGTATGGAGCTATTTGAATGCTTGACTGGTAGTTGTTATTATAGGCAAACTTCGCAAGTGGAAAGAACTGATCTCAAGAACCTCCAAAGTCTATAACACAAGCGCGAAGCATATCTTCCAATATCTGAATAGTACGCTCGGATTGTCCATCCGTCTGAGGATGAAATGCTATACTCAACTCAACCTGCGTGCCCAACTCACGCTGTACAGCCCTCTAGAAGTGCGAGGTGAAATGCGTACCTCGATCAGAAATAATAGACACGGGCACACCGTGAAGGCGGACAATCTCGCGGATGTAAATCTCTGCTAACCGCTCTGAAGAATAGGTAACTGCTAATGAAATGAAATGTGCTGACTTGGTCAACCTGTCCACAATGACCCACACTGCGTCGAACTTCCTCTGAGTCCGTGGAAACCCAACAACAAAATCCATAGTGATATGCTCCCACTTCTACTCAGGAGCTTTTAACTTCTGAAGCAAACCACCAAGTCTATGATGCTCGTACTTGACTTGCTGACAATTTAGACACCGAGCTACATATGCAACTATATCCTTTTTCATTATCTTTCATCAATAATGTTGCCGTAAATCTTGATACATTTTGGCGGCACCCGGATGAATAGAATACCAGGAACTGTGGGCCTCTTCGAGAATTAATTCACGAAGCCCATCCACATTAGGCATACAAATACGACCCTGCATCTGCAAAACTCCATTTTCACCCACAGCAACCTGCTTGGCACCACCGTGTTGCATCGTATCCTTAAGGACAAGAAAATGAGGATCATCATACTATCGCTCTCTGATGCGCTCATATAAAGAAGACCGAGCGGTTGTGCAAGCCAAAATCCGACTGGGCTCTGAAACATCTAATCTTATGAATTGATTGGCCAAGTCTGAACATCTGCAGCAAACAGCCTCTCGCCAACAGGAATATACGCAAGGCTGCCCATACTCATAACCTTTCTACTCAAAGTATCGGCCACCACATTGGCCTTTCCGGGGTGATATAAAACGGTGATATCATAGTCTTTCAACAGCTCCAACCATCTTCTCTGCCTCAAATTGAGATCTTTTTGTTTGAACAGATGTTGTAGGCTACGATGATCAGTAAATACCTCACATAAGACACCGTAAAGGTAATTCCTCCAAATCTTCACCGCATGAACAATGGCTGCCAATTCTAGGTCATGAACAGGATAATTCTTCTCATGAACTTTCAACTACCGCAACACATATGCAATCACTCTGCCATCTTTCTTCGATACTGCACCAAGCCCAATGCGAGATGCATCATAATATACTGTATATGATCCTGAACTTGTGGGTAATACCAACACTGGCGCCGTAGTCAAAGCAATCTTGAGCTTCTGAAAGCTCAACTTACACTTGATTGACTATCTGAATGGGGCACCCTACTGGGTATATTTGGTCAATGGGGATGCTATGGATGAAAACCCTCCACGAACAGGCGATAATAACCTGCCAACCCCAAGAAACTTCGGATCTCTGTAGCTGAAGTAGGTCTAGGCCAATTCTGAACCGCCTCTATCTTCTTAGCATCCACTTTTATGCCTTCTGCCGATACAATATGCTCCAAAAAGGAAACTGAGTCTAACCAAAATTCACATTTTGAAAATTTAGCATATAACTGATTATTTTTCAAAGTCTGAAGCACAATCCAAAGATGTTGCTCATGCTTTTCTCGACTGCTAGAGTAAATCAAGATATCATCAATGCATATTACCACAAAATAATCCAAATAGGGCTTGAATACCTGATTCAAATCCATAAATGCTACTGGGGCATTTGTCAGCCCAAATGACATCACTAGGAATTCGTAATGCCCATACCGAGTTCGAAAAGATGTCTTAGGGACATTGGATGCCCTAATCTTCAATTGATGGTAACCAGACCTCAAGTCAATCTTTGTAAACACCTTGGCACCCTGCAGCTGATCGAATAAGTCATCAATTCTTGGCAACGGATACTGATTCTTGATATTGACCTTGTTCAACTGCCGATAATCTATACACATTCTCATCGACCCATCTTTCTTCTTCACGAACAACACAGGTGCACCCTAGGGCGAGACACTAGGTCTAATGAAGCCCTTATCAAGCAATTCTTGTAATTGTTGTTTTAATTCCTTCAACTCTGGCGGGGCCATACGGCATGGTAGAATAGAAATGGGCTGGGTGCTCAGAGCCAAATCAATACAGAAGTCAATATCTCTGTCGGGTGGCATCCTTGGCAAATTTGTAGGAAATACATCTGGAAACTTACGGATAACTGGAATTGAATCCATTGAAGGAACATCCGCACGAGAATCGCGAATATGAGCTAAATAAGCTAGATAGCCCTTCTTGACCATACGTCGAGCCTTCACATAAGAGATAACCCTGTCGGTGGAATGGCCAAGCCACTCTATTCGAGGTAACCCGGCATGGCTAAGGTCACCGTTTTGGCGTGACAATCCAATACAACATGATGGGGTGACAGCTAATCCATACCCAATATGACATCAAAATCCACCATATCAAGAAGTAGAAAATCCATGCTAGTCTCAAGACTCCCAATAGTAACCACACACGAAAGGTAGACATGATCTACCGCAATAGAATCTCCCACCGGTGTGGACTCACACATAGAAGCACTCAATGAATCATGAGGCACAACTAAATATGAAGCAAAGTAGGAGGACAAATAGGAATAATTAGATCCTAGATCAAATAAAACCGAAGCATCTCTATGGAAAACTGGAACAATACCTGTGATCAAGGTATCGGATGACTTGGCCTCAGGCCTAGCTGGAAAAGCATAAAATTGGGGTTGGGCCCCACCACTCGGAGCTACATCTCTGGGACGGCCTCTAACTGGCTAGCCTCCACCTCTAACGACCTAACCTCAACCTCTAGCTGTCTGACCCCTGCCCCTAGCTGGTAGGGCGGGCGGTGGGGCAACCGGTGCCGGTATGATGGCACGAGAATCCTGCCGAGATCTGCTGCTCGACAACCTAGGGCAATACCTCCTGATATGACCAATATTCCCACACTCATAACACCCATCCTGCTGCCGTGGCTGCTGAAGTTGAAGCTGATCTGAACGGGCCAGATAACCACTGTAGTGACTCTGGAGCGGTGGTGCATTGATAGGAGCTGAATGTGCACTAAATGCTGGTTGTCCAAAGTAAGGCATAATATGACCATGACTCCTTGAGGCACTGTGAGATGCCTGAAGTGCTGAATAAAATGGCCTGGGAGGATGACCCCTACCATGAGTACCCCTGCCTCCAGATGGGGTGCCTCTGAAATTACCAGAATGACAGGGCCTCATATCTGGCACTGGCCCCTTCTCCTGAGCACGAACTAACTCGATCCGCCTAGCAATATTCATGGCTGTCTGGAAAGAAATATCACTCCCTGTCTCCTTGGCCATCTGCAGCCTGATAGTATAAGTGAGTCCATCAATGAATCTCCTCACTCTCTCCTTTTCAGTAGGAAGCAAGACGATGGCATGATATGCTAAGTCCACAAATCGGGTCTCATACTGGGTAACAGTCATACTACCCTGCTGGAGATGCTCAAATTGCCTGCGGTATTCCTCTCTCAATGTAATAGGAACAAACTTCTCCAGAAATAGCTGTGAGAACTGCTCCCAAGTAAGTTGCAGGCAAATCTGCTGGTCTAGCAAGTACATAATATATCCACCACCTCTTGGCGGAACCAGACATATGAAACACACCAAAATCAACCCCGTTGCTTTCAACTATTCCCATGTTTCGCAGCACCTCATGGCAGCGGTCAAGATAATCATGTGGGTCCTCAGAAGATGTACCACTGAAGTAAATTGGAAAGAGCTTAGTAAACTTATCCAACCTCAATAAAGCCTCAGAATACATCGCGGGCCTATCACCGGTCTGTGCCGCTATCACCGGGCTGTGCCGCAACCACCGGCTGAATTACCCAACTGGCAGGATTGCTAGAGCCTGATTCTGGGGAACCATCTGCTCCGGAGCGGGAATGGTGGGAGTCTATGCTCCTCCCCAAGCCTGTGAGACGGCTGGTGCCACTAGAAATGCACCATTTTGTGCCATACCCTCCATAAGGCTCACTAAACAGACTAGAGCGTCCTGAAGTACTGGAGTAGCTATGAATCCTTCTGGGACCTAAACTAGACCAACTAGTACAGTTTGGGCTGGAACCTCCGCTTCCAAATTCACCTGAGGTTCTACAACAGGTGTTGCTGCTCGAGCTCTAGACTGAACTCTACCTCGGCATCTGGCACGACCTCGGCCTCGGCCTCTACCCCTGGTCATAGTTGCCACTGGGGGCTCTGGCCCCTGTTCGTCGGTAGATGTATTACGTGTTCTCGCCATCAACGAGAGAATAAGAATAGAGTGGTTCAATCATCGATGATAGAATAAAATCGCACGACGAAATTAAAAAGAAGTGATATTATTCCTAAACTTCATAGCCTATGGAAGATAAGTACAGACGTCTCCGTACCGATCCTTCATAATCTACTAAGCTTGCTCGTGACTCGTGAGACCTAAGTAACCTAGTGCTCTGATACCAATTTATCACGACCCGAAATTCCCACCTTCAGAACCGTGATGGCGCCTAACATTTCACTTGCTAGGCAAGCCAACGCTAGAATAATTTTAACCATTTTTAACAATTCACCTTAATTAAATAGTAAATAAACCAACAACTAGAATAATATCTGAATTTAAATGAACAACCCAAAATAAAGACGATGTCCAAATACCATCCCAGAACTGGAGTCACAAGTGCATGAGCTTCTAGAATATACAAACAAGGGTCTGAATAAAAATAAAGCTGTCCGAAAGAAAGCACAGAACTAAAGTAAAGTAGAAGGGGACTTCAGAACTACTAATGATGTGCAGCTATACCTCAAGTCTCCTCTGATAGCTGAATCCGAGCAAAGTCTACAGTACGCCGCTAGGACCAACTCCAGTATCTGCACAAGAAGTGCAGAGTGTAGTATGAGTACAACCGACCCCATGTACTCTATAAGTGCCGAGCCTAACCTCGACGAAGTAGTGACGAGGCTAAGGCAAGTCACTTACAGAACCTGTACGCAATAATAATAATAATAATAATAATAGTAATAATAATAATAATATAATAATAATAATAATAATAATAATAATAATAATAGAGATAAGACAGGGAAATCATATCAATAGTTGAAGTCAGTTCAACAGTCATAATCTTTCAATTAATTTTCGTTGCGGCGTGCAACCCGCTCCAACAATATAAACTTAACATAAAATTGTTGTAGCGCGCAAGGCGATCCAACAATATAATACTACCCGAGCCTATGCGAAGCAAGCCTACACCCTAGACTGGCTCCAGGCCAAAGTGATGAAAAGGCGAACGGTCGTATATCTTTCGAATAAATTTCTTTGCAGGGTGCAAGCTGCTCCAACAATATAAACTTAACAACTCTTGAATGTAAAAATACTCCAACAAATACCACATTTAAGAAAAAATTATTAGGCAACAAAGCATACAATTATTATGATTTATTCAGGAAACAAGTAATGACAAGCAGAAATAAATTGGGGGAATCAGGAGAAATATAGGTAATTTAATATTTAATATGCTAAAGGTCAAGTAGCAATTAAGTCATATAAGTTAAATAAGCATGTAACAATTATAGCATGAATTTCAAGACATAATATTAGACAAGGAATATGAGAGAAATAATTAATATAACACTCAAGTCATGATTTAAAATAATTTATGATTTTTAGATAAATATGCAAACAATCAATTTGACGACGTATAGGCACTTGTCACCTTACCTATACATCGTAATACATGAAATTCACGTAACAAATAATTCAAGGTTCTATTCTCTCAAGTCAAGGTTAACCATGACACTTACCTTGGTTCACAATTTAAGTGATCACTCGATTACAACTTTTCCTTTCGAATTATTCTCCAAACCAATCAAACTTAGTAAATTATTGACTAACAATTCAATTTGATCTTTAGAAATTATTCACAATTCGAAAAGACTTAATTTAAGTCATTTTTGAAAAAGTCAACAAAAACTCAACGTGGGGCCCAATTTTCGGAACCCGACGAAAAATCACGGAATCCGGACGCCTATTCTGATACGAGGTCAACCATACTAAAATTATCGAATTCTGACATTGGATTATCTTTCAAATCCTAAATTTTCGCTTTTTGGAAAGTTTTAAAAAGTTCTAATTTCTTCCATTCAAATCCGAAATAAACGATGAATATAAACATGGATCTACGAAATATAATCACTTTCGGATATAGAACACTTACCCAAGACGATGTCGTGAAAATCCCCTTTGCAATCGCCCAAATTCGAGACCCAAGACTCAAAAATGAATAAAAATGGCTAACACCCGATTTTATGTATTCTTCCAGCATTTTCGCAGATCTCGCATTTGCTAAGTGAGGCTATCAGGCAAAATTCCGCATCTGAGGACTTCAATGTCGCATCTGCGACATCGCAGAAACGACCAAACGACCGCAGAAGCGGGCTCCTCCGTAGAAGCGCTTCAGCCTTCGCAGAAGCGGTCGCGCATTTGCGCCTCATTTCTCCACAGAAGCAAAGACACTGGCCAGTCCCAGGTTGTAGAAGCGACCAGCTTCTTGTAGAAGCGGCTACGCACCTGCGGTTACCATTTTGCAGGTGCAATTACACCAGGTTCTGCTCAGAACCAGCTTCTTTCGACATACTCTAAACAATCCGAATCTCGTGCGAAACTCACCCGAGCTACTCAGGACCTCGTCCGAATATTCCAACAAGTCCTGTAACATAATACAGACTTACTCGGGGTCTAAAATCAAGTCAAACAACATCAAAATTACAATTCACACCTCGATTCAGACTTATGAGTTTCAAACTTTTCACTTTACAAAACCCGCACCAAAACGTATTAAATGAATCCGGAATGATTTCAAATTTGGCGCACTAGTTATAAATGACATAACGGAGCTATTACAACTCCCGGAATCTCAATCCAAGCCTGATATCGATAAAGTCAAATTCACGGTCAAACTTTTAAATCTTTAAGCTTTCAAACTTTCAATTTTTAATAAATGGCGATAACTCAAGTAGGGACCTCCAAATTAAATTTCGGGCATACGCGCAAGTCCCAAATTACCACTCGGACCCACCGGAACCGTCAAATACTGATCTGGGTCCGTTTGCTCAAAATGTTGATCGAAGTCAACTTGAGTGAGTTTTAAAGCACTATTTCTTAATATTTATCGATTTTCACATAAAAGCTTTCCATAAAAATATACAGACTACGCATGCAAGTCGAGGAATGCTGAATGGTGCTATTTGAGGTCTCAGAACATAGAAATGAATGTTTAAAATTAAAGATGACATATTGGGTCATCACAATAGAGTTGCATCCTTCTCCCCTGTTGTTTAAACTTTTTTCTTAAGTTTATGGGAAAAAAATGTATGGCTGTGACGGGAGATATATTAATAAAAATATTTATATTACTTTTTTTTATTTATTTCTTTTTTGCCTATTTTTTTTCCATTTGAGAACACTTAATTGCAAAAAAGCCCAAAATTAACATAAAGAGGCTCCAATAGAAAAATACAACTCATGGGATATAAATTATAGTCTTCCAAATATTTAATTTTCCCACCAATGAATTGAAAAAAATTCACATGAATTGTTGAATAAACCTACAGTATATAGTCTACCTACTGATGGTCTATAGATCCATTGTAAATTTAAACCAATAGAATTTTATTGTAAAGACTTAAGAATTGTATATCAATCATAAATTGGACGAGCATAGGGGAAGGTCATCGATTATTAGTTGTTCGTTAGTGTAAAGTATTAATTTAGTTAGATTAATTTAAAAGTAATAATTATTTCTGAATAACTTCAAGTTGTACTCATTCATCAAATTCCAAACTTTAAATTGGATAAAGTGGATTAGTATAACTTATCAATTATATCGGTATTAACCTAAGCCAATAATTGGTTAAAAGAACTTTCATTATATAGCCATTGAACACCGTTACAACATATGTTAAGGCAATGTATGCAATTTGAAGACTAAGTACCTATTATAATCAATCAAAACTTTACTTAACATGAACACATGTTGATATTACAACCTAATATTCAATATAACACATTAATCTACTTAGAGGTATTACTTGTTGACAACACTTTACTAGACAACACTCTTATACTTCCTGCTTCTTGAGTTGTTACATATTCTAGAATGACGAACTCTTAATGGTATGAAATACACTGCCAAGTATAATAACTTGAGATGTTTCATGATGATTTATAAGATGTTTAAACGCTATAAAATCAAAAAAATCAAGGTCAAACATGGTGTAATCCTTATTATAGTGATTTCTCGACCATTTGGTTATCCTCGACCATAGTAAGAGTTGAGGACGCAACCTAAAGTTGACACTTGCCCATTAAGGAACTCTATTGATTTATGCCGAATGTCTAGGGTTAGGGTCCAAGATTGGTGTTAGCGTTCAGGATTTATAGAGCATTAAAGGAGTTTATCAGCGACTAGTGATTGATGGAAGACAGCTCGTGTTGTTGAGAAAATTACAATATGTCCACGTGGCTACCCTTAACCATATATTTTTTGACCCGTTTAAATTTACTCAATTAACCCATTTAAAATACCCATTTGACCGGCCATCTCAAAAAAAAATTGATCATATTTCAACCTCAATTTTTACATTCAAAAAACAATACTCAAATAATTGAAGAAAAATGAGTCAAGGGTCGAGTGCGTCCTTTGGGTCGAGAAAGAAATATCATTGTAGCATGCCTGCCAGCCAATTCACAGCTAGAATTTCGGTGAATGCTGGTGGGTGATTCTCAAAAATTTTCAAACCTAAGGTAAGATAAATTTCACAAATTCACCTCGTTTTAATATTTAGGGATTCAAATTTACTGATAAATTATTTTTACCTTTTCATTCGATAGGATAAAAGATGTCAATTTTGGGAGTGAGACCATGATCTGCTATATCCAAGGATTGATGACCTTATAAGTAGTTTGAAATGTGAAAAGGATGCTCTTAAGCATGGAAAAATTATTCTGCAGATGAAGGTGGATGAACTTGAAAATATAATAGCAATGGATGTTTATAAGGATGATGATGATGATGGAGGGATTGAACTGGAGGCAGGGCATATTCCTATAAATGATTATGTTGGAGGGATGGTTAAGATGAATGAACTGAGAAGGAACATTGGTTTGTTGTTGGTATGAATAGTTTAATTACTATAAGTTTATTTTGTTAGAGGTCTTTTGGATCATGTAATGTTCTACTGATGTAATTGTATACTTGATGAAGTTATTAGATGCGATTTTGAATCTATTACGCAACCAAGTAGCTAGTTTATTGATGGACTCAGAGTCTATTACGCAATCAAGTAGCACGTTTATTAATGGACCCAACGTCTATTACATAGCCAAGTAGCTAGTTTATTACTATACACATTGTCTATTACGCAACCTGTAGCCACATGTTGTAATATAAAAAGGAAGTGCTAAGGAAACAAAAAATTACAGCATCAATAGTTAATCAACAAAAAAGTAGTTTCATTACGTAGAGGTAGATGCAAATATCACAAATTACTACAAGTTAACCCAAAATGAATTTGTTCCATGACCAACACAAACATAAATTGCACTAATAAAACAAAGAAGGGTCCATCCTTCCCCCGAAGATATCCACTGTGATTTTTTCTCTGAACAACTCCATTCGCTTGTCATTAAGCTATACCATCGGCGTATCACTTAGGAGGAAGTCAATGACCGTCACTGCATATGCTCCACTGATTTCACTACAACAATCAAAGACACAGTTAGTTATTAAAGAAATCAGAAGAATGAGTAGAACATAATGGATGGTACATTTAATTTACCTTTGCTGAATGGGTGGCGCATCCATAATACGCCCTCGGGACCATTTTTTCGTAAGCACATCTTGGCCTAAGTCTGTAAACTGGACAGTTTTCATCAAAATCCTAAGCATCATGAGTGCGAGGGGTTGTACAAGTTCTTCTAGTTTATCATCATCAGATAAAATGACATTGCAATTGTAAATTCGAATCAAACTCTCTACCAAGTGGAAAACCACAGACACAAAATACTTGTTATTAATTTTCCGCACACAATACAACAGCTTAGCCTTGCACCACTCCACAGCCCCAGGTTTTGGCATACTTCCTCGAGGATATAGTATTAGTGGTGTAAGGCACACGTCTTGGCAAGCATCAATTGTCTCACAAAAGTTCAAATTCTTCCCCTTTATACTGGTAGCTTCTTTGATCTTATTCCATGCAGTGCACATGTTGTTGCATAATGCAACATCCATAACAACATGACTACGGGCATAAAGGCATGGACGTTTTATGTTTCGTACATGCATCAGCGCCAGCAGTTCCTCCACATGCTAAATATTATAAAAAGTGTACGTTAAATATGGAGCCACTAAAAAACCTTAACATATGGAAGGCTAAACTGAGCTATTCGAGGTCTCGGAACTCAGAATTGAAGGCTATAACTCAAAATGACTTATCGGGTCATCACAGCATCTCCACAAGGATCTTCAAAACCTTATCCAATTTGTCATTCACAACCTTCAACTCTTCGCGTACATCTGTATCACTTGGCTGAGCATTGCACATCCTGCATGGTCCTCCTCTACCAATATCAGAAAAACCACCAACTAGTGATGAACCAGGAATACTCCCACCCATAGGGTCATTATTAGCAAAGTCAACTTCACCATTAATCTCTAAGCTCACTGCCCCAGGTGCATTTTTAATGGCAGTCACCCATTCTAATCAACAGCTAGGAAAAGGGCAGTCACCCATTCTAATCAACCGCTAGCTGATCAATTATAGCATCCACTACCTCATCGTCGTATGGTACCAAATTCTTCATGTAGTCCATATCCATATCACGTATGATAGGAATAAGGTAATGGTGCACCTCCTGAAATATAGCATAGATAGAAGTCAATAGATAAGCAATAAATGAAATGTGGTCTATGATAACCTCCTACTTTGGTTGAGTCTAATCTACTGACGGAGTGTTATTGAACTCCCTATCTTACCACACCAGGGTCATCAACTCACTGCTTAAAGGGATCTCAATCAGTCAGATGTCACTTTTTTGCTGTGCCATCTCAACATCCTTGGCACCAGTATCAGTATGACCTTTGATTTCTCGGCATTACGATCAAATAGTGGAATTGCTTCATACTCCCATGCCTACATTTTTTCATGAACCAAAAAATATTAATTTTTGTCTGCAGCAAATAAAATAATTGTACTCAATTGCAAAGAATTTTTGAGAAGGTTCTTTTAATACTTACCATGAATGCCAATGGGAAGCCGTACAAGGCATAACTAGCCGATTTGTATTTTTTACCATAGATTTTATTTTCCTTACTCTTGCTCACATTATAATTCGTAAATTGGTAACATGTCCTTCAAGTACTCAATTGTAAGCTCAAAATACTCCTTGTCCAATAGATATTCCATGAACACTTCCAAATTGCTAGCCATACAAATCAACTTCTTATCGTCGTGCGCTATGTTATATATTGCAAGCAAGATTGAATGGACAAACCACACCAATACAAGCTTAAACCTCTCTTTTGTGTCAGACCTCTTGGACTCCAACTGTTTCAAAAGATTCTCTACCTTCACCCCCTTCCTGCTAGATACACAAACTTTATCATAGAATCATTCGCTATCATCCAACACTTTGTCCATTTCTTCCTTACTGGGTCTGGTACCACTACTCCATCCATTAATCATAGCAATCTCCTTCAATCCAAAGTGAATAGGCTTGCCTTCAACTAAAAACCATAACTTGTGCTTCTTTGCATAATAAATTCGGTGAATCAGCGGGGAATGGATGTCATGACCCAAAACCTACTAAAGGTCGTGATGGCGCCCAACGACGCCGTTAAGCAAGCCAACGATGAACCATCTAAATAACTATTCATTTTATTACTTTTGAAATCATAAGTTTTATTAATAAAGAATTTAATGCATTTAACATTACGGATACATACAATTTTAGTAAGATATAAAATAAAAGGTGAAAATATTAATGAAAATCACTAACATCTACTAGAATATCCAAAAACCCGGTGTCACAAGTATATGAGCATCTACGAGGAAGTACAATAATAATACAACATCTGTCTGAAATGTATAATAGACAGGATAACATAAATGAACATGATAGAGACTCTATGTGTTACGGATCGTATCATGGGATGCAGCTCACCTTAAAGTCCCCTCAATAGTTATGCCCTTGCGCTCAAATGAACATTAGAAATATACCTGCACAGTAAGTGCAGAAGTGTAGCATGAGTACAAAAATCAACGCATACCCAGTAAGTACCTAACCTAACCCCGAAGGAGTAGTGACGAGGGATCCACATTGACACTTACTAGTGGTCCAATATATCGAATATAATAAAGTAGACAAGTATAAAATATGGTACGTAAATAGTGAGAAAAGATTTAGGCAAATAATACGGTTTACGACTGAACAGTAAACAAAATGTCCTCAAATACCGGATACCTCCTCAAGTTGAATACGTAATGATCAACACCAAATCAACGGTCACATCTCGAGTCAAGAAAGCTCATGAGTACTCCGACTCCTTACAAAGTATTTCGCACGATTTTGCCGAGGCGAGCGGCCCAATCCCATAAGAGTAAAGGAACAAATTCTTGCCGTGGCGTACGGCTCGATCCTATAATAGTACTGCTGAGGCGTTCAGCCCGATCTCATAATCGTGTACACTATCGAGGGTCGACCGGCACGTACCATAGATGCATCTCATAATACTACCGAGGCGAACGACTCGATCCCATAATGATATTGCTGAGGCAATCAGCCCGATCCCATAGAATAGTGAAGACTTGATGGGTCACTGACACACTCAGGAACATACGTGTGAGTTGTGAAATTCAAGAAAACTTTCGGACAAATACATACAACACGGGAGAAATTCGTAATGAGGGTGAAATCTCTACTACTAATAAAATAGCTCTCCATATCATGAATCGTAAGTTCGATACTTTATGTAAGTCTAATCTCAGGCAAAAGGTATATTAAAGCAACTAAACATGCAAGAATAACTCAATTATTATAATTAAAACATGGTGTGAGTCTAAGTCTACCCGAACCTAATCATGAATTCTAGCATATGCACGGACACTTGTCACCCCATACGTGCATAGCCCCCACAGCGTGTAGCACATAGAAAATATAACACCTACGGGCTTCCTCACAAGGTTAGACAGGAGACTTACCTCGCTCCAAAATTTCATAACCGGCTCCAACGCCTCTATGACACCTCAAACACATGTCCATCGATCCGAAACTAGTCAAAAACTAGCAAACCAATAAAAATATACCCCAAAACTCATAATTAATCAATTTATAACAATTCTCATCTCTACTCAAAAAGTCAACAAAGTCAACCCCCGGGCCCACATGTCCGAATTCCAAAAATTATCAAAAATAAATATTTCCGATAACTATATAGTCTATATCCAAAAAATCATCCAATTTCGTCCATGAATTAACCCTCAAATCAAGGATTTATCATTTCTCAATTTTGGGGCTCAAAATCCTAATTTTTACAATTTAAACACGGATAAAAATAATAACCAACAGAAATAATCATGGGAAAACATCAAAATAAAGTTTATATATTTACCCCTTGTTTAGAAGTGAACAACTCCACGAATATCACCTCAAACAGAGCTCTAGAACTCAAGACATGCTCAAAATACTAAGATGCTCAGTCTGCCCAATTAAAACATTGCTGAGGTGATTTTTGTTCTTCGCTTTTGCAAGATACCTTCGCGTTCGCGAAGAGTATATTTTCACGTTGACCGGTCAACCCATAATTCCTTCTTCACGTTGGCGAAGAACATAAGTTCGCACCAGAAACCAGTAATCTTTCCCGACACGGAAATGTGCATAACTCTCTTATACGACCTCGGAATTCGATGATTCTTGTTGCTATGGTTCCGTAATTATGATATGGATCTAATGGTCCAATCCAATCATAAATAAAATGTTGTTTTCACAATATGGTACCCTTTATTCCAAAGAAACAACGCCGAAACATCAAATAAGAGCGCGACACAACCCAAACCCATCCAAAAGACACCCGAGGCCCCCGGGACCCCGTCCAATCACACCAACCAGTCCCAAAACATAACAGAACCTACTCGAGGCCTCAAACCACACCAAACAACATCAAGAATATAATTGCACATCAATTCAAGTCTAGTGAACTAATGAACTTTTAAACTTCTAAAACTCATGCCGAACCATGTCAAATAAACCCAGACTAACCTCAAAACATACAAGTCCCAAATTACACAACGGACCTATACCAACTCCTAAAACCACATCCGGACCCGATATAAACAAAGTCAACTCTCTGTCAAATCTATCAACCTTCCAAACCTTCAATCTTCCAAGTTTCGCCAAAAAGCATCAACCTACGGACCTCCAAATCCAAATCCAGACATACGCCTAAGTGCAAAATCACCATCTGAACCTAAGGAAACCATCAAAACTCTTATCCGAGGTTGTTTACTCAAAAGCCAAACATTGTCAACTCTTTCAACTTAAAGCTTCCAAATTGAGAATTATTCGTCCAAATTAACTCCAAACTTCTCGAAAATCGAAACCAACCACGCGTGCAAGTCATAATACATGAAGTGAAGCTACTAAAGGTATCAAACCGCCGAACAAACTGCTAGAGCTCAAAACAACCGGTTGGTTCGTTACATTCTCCCCTACTTAAACATATGTTCGTCCTCGAACGTGCCAAGAATTGTCCCCTAGTTTCCCAAAATACAGTTTAACACCTCGTACACCTACTCGTGCCACCACAACCCATATGAGCATATTAGCTCAAGCCGGACTAAAGGTCTCCTGTTACCTTAGACCACAAGCCTTAGAACCAAATTCCAACATCCAGAATTCTCTACCAGGTCTGATTCTAACATACGAACACCGCCTCAATCTCAATGACATTGTACCAAAACATGATCATGCACCCATGCTGAAATCACACAATGCACCGCATAATTCATATGCTCAAAATAATATCCTCCAACCACAATAGCTCCAAATTCACGAATCTGATGCCTGTAGTATACCTCATAACACATATAAGTCCAGTTCCGACCCTCGTAATACTGCAATGATGAAAGGGATGTGTAGAAACTCATAACCACTGCCAAATCAATAACTCATGGAGTCTCTCTGCTTGACAAGAACCATTGCCTCATTTTGAACAGATTAGTGATATTTTCCCTTTTGATATACATTATTCAAATCCGATTGCACCAATTTCTTGTCGAACAACCTCGTCTCACCTAGTATAAGCTACTCGGGCAATAAGCCACCTCAAACATCATCCAAAATCTCATATGACGCCATCAATGTGCCAACAAGCTACAACTCAAATATGACCCATAAGGAAGAACGAACTATGGCAAAGAACTACCCAGTCCGCATAACATTCAAATCAACCAGGCAAACACTATGAACCTATGTCAAGGGTAAGAAGCAAACACACAAAATAGTATAAGGAACCATACCCAACATGATACAGTTGCGACGTGCAACCCAATCCGAACATCATTCTATGGCGGCGTGCCACCCGATCCACATCTAACAATCAATAAGGAAATATCCATCAAGCCATACTGCTCATACCCATGAAATGTTTGAATATCGACCACAACACGCCAAGTGCATAAATAAAATTCTAGGGAGACGGATAGCGTCATGCGCTATAAATGCCAAATACGACTAGGGTACATCAAACAACCAACATCCCTAGAGCCATCTCGCTCATATAATACCACAACTACACAGGGTCACAATACACGTGTGAATAATCAAGCAGCCTAACAACCCTCATTAGGCCTACCAACGGACCTCAAGCCGATTCCGATTATCCCAAAATAGGTCAATGACCTTCCAAAGATCCACAATGACCCTATCCATGACACATACGATCTACCGTCCAATTTGGAATAACTTCCACAGTCCACAACCAAGGGAATAGAGTGTCTCACAGACATAAACTCTCCCATCAGCGACAGTACCAGAATCTTCATACCTGATTTCAATCTCTACCACTTAAATAACTAACACGTCACACTTATTTGGTCATCCCATGGGAGATACTCCCTCAACCTTCTATACCGGGTAGCAAAATCAGCACATCCATGGCTACCAACCATTCTGTTTCGGTAATGCAATTTAAGAATCCGTGATCCAATAGATAATGCCTATTCCATGGAACACCATGGGCGACACAAAAATAGCGCCAGCATACTCTGAGCACCTAATATCTCTCCCCAGCTCTTCCGAGCTCATAACATTCCTGTCAAAATCGAATCGCAACCTTGATCCTCAAGTTCCAATTCCATACTGCTCAATGCACCTATCATGTTGCTACGTGAGAGTACAAGAATCTCATCATAACTCCTGAATCACTAGTAGACTAAACATACGCCGTCTAGAAACCTTTCGCTTAACTCATCTCAGAAGAAGAACCGCAACATATCACTAACTTCCTATAACTGCAGAAAATGCAAACCTTAAGTCGTGTTCTAAACTTCCATGACTCTTCCCGGACCCATTTACACATAACAAAACCATCAAAATCAAATACTTACAAATCAATCAGATTACGGAGGCTATCGAGCCCGCACGTTCATCCATGAATCACCTGTATAGCCTTACCACACCGAAGGAACCAATCCTTTCCTTAACCATGTCAACCCAAACCACTACTAGACTGATTCAGCTTCTTCCGATTTACTCTTGACTTGCCTTCAAAATAATACCTTTATTCAAGCACATAACGGACCTCAATCAACACTCATCCCGAGTGACCCAAATCGCGAGACCACATCGTCTCAACATCTATAAGCCATTTTATACCTCCCACCCCCCCC
>MCJB01002559.1:106343-122225 GCA_002018475.1 Nicotiana obtusifolia | reverse complement strand
CCCCCCCCCCCCCCCCTCATGCACTCAATAATATCTCTAATTGGTACACCTGCGCTGATTAGATCTTCTGCGAATCTGAAGTTGTTTCTCCCATTTCTCTAACACCACACCGCAGATCTGATGATAACATAGAATACTCCAAGTACCCTTTACACTCTGCTATAAAACCAAATCTTCAGCCATATAATGAACCCAAAAATCCTTAAGAACCACACCTTAAATCTTGCGTCCACTAGGATCATTATTGAGAGTCATCCACTCTAATCCAGTCCCGATTATTTAACCAAATAACAAGTGCTCCATTAGAACATGAGCACTCCAATGAAGCAGCCGGATGAATCCTTTCCCTTGTACATCACATCCACCAGAAGTATAAAATCTGAATCATTTCACAACCCTCACATATCAATAAGGTTACATGTCGCACACATCCATCAAATACATTGCTCGAATTACCCCTGATGTTTTTTTCCCTTAGTCATAACTAATCCACCAACATATCAATAACCCGAATCTTCCAAGGCACATAACCACTTGACCCAATCATAGACGGTAGGCTTCCCCACTTAGCTTAAGCTACAATCACATAAATCCAAAACCCACAATAACTCATCTTTCTCTGCTACCATGATCTCACACCGTTACTCAACCAAAGTTCTCATAAATTCTTGTTGCACTAATCATAATACATTCCGAATTATCATCCACAATGGCACACTCGACCTTTTGACAGTCGTAACATCTTCTTCAAGTGATCCAAGCTCACATTGCAGTACATACACCCCATTGGATAGAAGGTAGAGCTCCTCATAGGAACTTTACTAGAAATCATGCTACTCCTAACATCCTCACAAGAGATAGCCCACCTGTGTAACCCCATATCAACATCTTCCAACGACATTGCCCTTGTTCCGACCACCACGAAATCAGTTAATCCTCCTAAGCCCACACTCGCCCACCAGCTATAAGCGCCCGTTCATTTCTATTAACATTAACTGAAGATCCAACAATGTGTTCAAAACTCGAATTCATATTGCATCCCAAAATGATTATCAAGCTTTCACATCCCTCTACATTCCAAGAAAACTCTTTTTGTCACATTCGACATCCTAAGCAACAACTTAATCTCTATCGCTCGTACTTGACCTGCTAACAATTCTCTATTGTGAGACGTAACCCTACATGCCCTTCCTCATCTTTCGCTAATAAAACACTGCCTCAATCATAATCCATATCTGTAGCACGTGAATAATAGTTGCCACCAACTCTAAGCCTCCTTCAAGATCATCTTCCTAGAGCTATCAACACTGGAGACACCGATCTGACCCTGCAGTCGCAATACACCGTCATCTCCAGTAATTGCTTCTTAGGTACAATTTCACGACACCTTGCCCGAAGACAAACAAATGAAGACCAACACACTGACGAGCCTTAATGAATTCAAACAAGGGCATCGACACCATATCATAACCAAGGATTCCACCAAATTCAAAAATGCCCCATCTCACAACCCCGTCAACCAACACCTGAACATCCATAGTCCAATTACCTCTTCTCCACTGGATAGAATACCAAATCTCTAAACCGTGCCGAATAATCCTCTTTTCAGGTCATTCACTGCCGCGACACATAAGCAAGTACCCTACCATTCACACCAGCACTACACAAACAACGCATGCACATCAAATTTGTGGTACAAGGCCTCGAAACCATGGGCATCACAAACACTGGGCTGAAATGATAGAACACTCTTCCACAAGGAGACGATAAAGCCCGCCTATATACGCAGGAAAAGACATCCTGCACCACATCTGCAGCACCACCACAACTCCTCGACGCCCAATTGATAATAAGTGCTCAACATCGTAAAATAATGAGTGGGAAGGAAATGAAGGCATAAGCTTCAATGGAATCAAATCGCACGACGAGGAATCAAGAAGGGAAGTTCTCCTAACAGACTTGTAGCCTCTCGAAGATAAGTACAGAAGTCTCTGTATTGATCCGAAAGACTCTATTAGACTTGCTCATGACTCGTGAGACCTAAGTAAACCTAGAGCTCTGATACTAAGCTGTCACGACCCAAAACCCACTAAAGGCTCTGATGGCACTCAACGACATCATTAGGCAAGCCAACGATGAACCATCTAAATAATTATTCATTTTATTACTTTTAAAATCATAAGTTTTATTGAATAAATAATTTAATGCATTTAAAATCAAGGATACATACAATTTTTTAGTAAGATATAAAATAGAAGGTGACAATATTAATGAAAACCATAAACATCTACTAGAATATCCCAAAATCCGGTGTTACAAGTACATGAGAATCTACTAGAAAGTACAATAATAATACAACATTTGTCTAGAATATATAATAGACAAGATAACATAAATGAACATAATGGAGACTCTATGTACTGCGGATCATATCATGGGATGCAGCTCACCTTAAAGTCCCCTCAATAAATTGTGCTCTTGCGCCCAAATGAACATCAGAAATATACCTGCACAATAAGTGCAGAAGGTGTAGCATGAATACGTAAATCAACGTGTACCCAGTAAGTATCTAGCCTAACTCCGCAGGAGTAGTAACGAGGGGTCGACATACACTTATTAATGGTCCAATAATCAAATATAATAAAGTAGACAACTATGAAACATGGTAAGTAAATAGTGAGAACAAATATAGGCAAATAATACAGTCTACGACTGAACAGTGAACACAAAGTCCTCAAATACCGGATACCTCCTCAAATGGAATACGTAATGGTCAACACCAAATCAACGGTCACATCTCGAGTCAGGAAATCTCTTAAGTACGCGGACTCCTTATCAAGTATTTCACACGATGCTGCCGAAGCGAGTGGCCCGATCCCATAAGAGTAACGACACGAATTCCTATTGTGGTGTATGGCCCAATCCTATAATAGTACCGCTGAGGCGTTAGCCCGATCCCATAATCGTGTATACTGCCAAGGGTCTTCCAGCACAAACCATAGATGCATCTCATAATACTGCCGAGGCGAACATGCCCGATCCCATAATGATATTGCTGAGGCGATCATCCCGATCCCATAGGAATAGTGAAGGCTTGACAGGTCACTGGCCCCACTCACGAATATACGTGTGAGTTGTGAAATTTAAGAAATCTTCCAGACATACAACACGGCAGAAATCCTTAATAGGAAGTGAAATCTCTCTGCTAATCAAATAGATCTTCATATATCACGAATTGTAAGTCCGATACTTTACGAAAATCTAGTCTCAGGAAAAAAGGTATATTAAAGCAACTAAACAGGCAAGAATAACTTAACTATTATAATTAAAAGATGGCGTAAGTCTAAGTCTACCGAACCTAATCATGAATTCTAGCATACGCATGGACACTCTTCACCTAATACGTGTGTAGCCCCCACAACATGCAGCACATAGCAAATATATATCACCTATGGGATAAATTTCCCCCTCTCAAGGTTAGAAGAAGACTTACCTCGCTCTAAAGTTCCATAACCGGCTACAACGCCTCTCTAACACCTCAAACCGATGCTCATCGATCCGAAACTAATCAAATAACATACAAACCAATAAAAATATACCCTAAAACTTATAATTAATCAATTTTAACATTTTCCCAACTCCGCTCGAAAAGTCAACAAAGTCAACCCTCGGGCCCACATGCCCAAATTCCGAAAACTATCAAAAATAAATATTAGCAATAACTTATATAGTCTATATCCAGAAAATCATCCAATTTTCTCTATGAATTGACCCTCAAATCAAGGATTTATCATTTCTCAATTTTTGGGCTCAAAATCCTAATTTCTTCAATCTAAATACGGATAAAAACAGTAACCAACAAAAATAATCATGGAAAATATCAAAATAAAGTTTATATATTTACCATCTTGCTGAGAAGTTAACAAATCAAAGGTCGTTTTCTCAATATGGTACCCTTTAAGCCCAAAGAAACGACACCGAAATATCAAATAAGAGCGCGACACAACCCAAACCCATCTGAAACACCCGAGAGGCCCCCTGGACCCCGTCCAATCATACCAACCAGTCCCAAAACATAACACGAACCTATTTGAGGCCTCAAATCATACCAAAAAATATCAAAACTATGTATCGCACATCAATTCAAGCCTAATGAATTAGTGAACTTTTAAACTTCTAAAACTTATGCCCAACCATACCAAATCAACCCACGGACCTACACTAACTCCCAAAACCACAATCCGTACCCAATATAAATAAAGTCAACTCTCGATCAAACATATCAACCTTCCAAACCTTCAATCTTTCAACTTTCGTCAAAAAGCATCAAATCAACATACCGACCTCCAAATCTGAATCCGGACATACACCTAAGTCCAAAATTACCATCTAGATCTAACGGAATCATCAAACTCCAATACGAGGTTGTTTACTCAAAAGTCAAACCTGGGTCAACTCTTTCAACTTAAAGCTTCCAAATTGAGAATTATTCTTCCAAATCAACTCCGAACTTCTCAAAATTAAAACCAATCACGTGTGCAATTCATAATACATGAAGTGTAGCTACTCAAGGTCTCAAACCGCCAAACGATATGCTAGATCCCAAAACGACCGGTCGGATCATTACAATGGACAAACTGTCCATTGAACTGTATCCAATGCTCTGAAAGTTTTGCAAACTGTCCAAAACAACTACTATCAAACTTTTCCATCAATTTGAGTGTTCTGGGTTTTTCTTGAATTCATGGAATAAACTGATCCTAGATCGCATACTAATCTTGGCCGGGCAACGTGTTGCTTTCTTAGAAAAATCTAAAGTTTGTATTTAGATGCATCAATCGCCCTTACAAACACAGGAATTGACAGAGCATCCTAGCCACCTTCAATTGCTGCATGTGTTTCACTTTCCAACCCATCTTCTTCTTAACCTCCTAAGCAATATCACCATTTTCATCCTCCTCGACAACATCATCACCATTTTCATCATCATCCCCACCTAAAGTTTTATCATCACTAACCATTTCTTCTTCGACAATTTTTTTTTCTAAAATTTGTTCTTCTATTTGAGTTTGTGCTGAAGTTATGTCCAAATCTTCTTCCTCCTCCTCATCAACGCCCTCTAATGCCAAGCTCCTCAAAATATATTTCTTACTAACAGGTACATCCTCGTCAACTAATCTAGACCTTGATCTTGTTTTTTTTTACCGGTAGACTTTGATGGCTCTTTGTTCTTTTCCTCCTATCATGCTTAGAAATCTCAGCATTTACTTTACTAGGGGAAGCTTCAGAAGTATTTGCATTTCATTTCCTGGTAGCAGCTTTTGAAGGCTCAGCATTTGCTTTACTAGGCGATACTTTTGTGTTTCTGCATTTCCTTACCCGTTTGGAGGCTTTGAAGGCTATGCAATATCGTTGCTGAAGGAATATGCTTCTTATCAATTGATTGCTTCCTCATGTTACCTACATGCAAATATATAATATTATATTTAGTAATTTGAAACTTATGACCGGAAAGAAAAAAAAAAGCCCCAATTCCAGCAAACAGCTATGCCAAAAAGACAATCAACCACAAGTTTATCAATAAACATTAGTTCGCTAGTCCGACGAAATTCTAAAATACAGAGCCCGGAGGTAGTCCAAGAAGCAAATATAACTACCCATGCCATATAAGATATAGCTATACACTATCCAATCGATCTTGAATTTGCACATGAATGAATCCCTCTACAAAACCCCAAATCACAAATTTAAGAAATGAAAAAAAATATTTAGGATTTATCAAAATTGACAAGTTCTGAGCATCAATACAGTGCTTGTTGGGTCTATAAAGACGATTCCTCCCAAAATGAAAGCTTTATTCTTGTCGGATGCCGCCGGAAATCACTGTGGTCGAGGAGGTTGAATGAAAGAGAGAATAGAGAGCAGAGAGATGAAAGAGAAAATGGCGGAATATTTTGATTTTTCAAATCTTATAGTGACCTATAAGTTTTAGAAATGTTAAAAAGTCCCCCATCACCTTAACCCACTCATTTAGCCATTTTTCAATCCAAAAGAAATTAAGAAAAAAAAATAGGAGGTCACTTGGTCAATTTAAAAAGTCTTATATCTTTTATTTTAGTATTTTTGAATTAAAAACATTTCCACGCTCCTTTTCAACGTAAACATCACACACTACTGTCACATTAGCTACTATGTTACCGCACAAGCATGATCAACTAGTAGAGGTGTATATTTATATGCATTTTATAATATTGAGGTGTTTAAATAGAATAGTTCTAAGTTTATTTATCGGATTGACAAATGGATGCAAGTTTAAATCTCGTATTTAAATTATTTTTCCGTTTTTAACCATCTGATATATGAGCTAATTGACCTGACTAATCCAATATGCTCATGTGGTAAATCGTTTCTTATCCTAAAAAAAATTAAATGTAAGAGTGAAATTCAAGACCTTTTAATTAAGGATGAAAGGAATTCAATCATCCTACTATACCCGTTGATCGACATTTCGAGTTGCCATTTTTGGATTGAGGGATCGTCCTTGTTTGGTTGAGGAGAAAAAGAAAATTAATACAAAGGAGAAACAAAATTTAAAAGGAAAAAAATGAAATGAAAGGAAACGACGCTTTAGAAATACTAATTTTTTTTATTTAATCATTTTTTATTCAAAACTCACTTATTGATTCATTAACAACACTGTCTATCAAAGGTTTCTCAATTTCTTAACAACTAATTTGAAGGATTTTTCAACCATTTTCCTGACACATTGATAATTGTCATATATTAAGAACAAGTAGATCTTTACTGTTATCCATCGTCAAATTAAAAATAATATTTATCAATTGAAATAATCTAGGGACGAGAATATAGGGGCTGCTGGGCTAAATGTGAATTCTTCTAATTAACATCTTATTTGGATGATTATTACTTATTGTATTGTATCGTATTGTTACTCTAAATATAATAATTATTTTAATTGTTATTTAAATTTTTGTATCGTATCATTAAAAATTTATTATTACGTAACGACGAAAGTGTCACTTTATGTAACAACTGATTTGGTGTTGTCTCGTTACCTTTTCTCATTTTCCCCTTCCTTATTATTAGATAATCATATTTTATCTTTTATCTTACCTTTTTATATAATAATTCTATCTAGTACCCTACTTTTTCTTTGTAATTTTGCAGTATATTCTTCATATTGCTGGTGCATGATATCATGAAACGACATTAAACGATACAATGTATCCAAACTTTATATTCATCAGAACAATACAGACAATATTATGCAATACAGTACATTATGAAATAATTTGTAACGATCATTCAAACAAGATGTAAAGTTACTATTACATATTCTCATATTTAATATTTTGAGGTAGTTTAATGGTGGAATAAAAACTTTTGTGTTAACTTAGATGTAAAGGAATGACACAAATAACTTTTAGGGATCATTTGGGAGGAGGTATAAGAATAATGTTGAATAGAGTGTATTAATAATGCTGGTATGAGTAGTGATGGGAATAGTTATGCTGGCATTGGTTCTTATTCGCTATTTGATTTGGTGGATTAAAGCATTGCATAATTTCTAAAAAAGCTGGTTGTTCACAAAAATACCTTCTACATTCTTTAACTTTGTACACTATTTTTATTGCAACAATTTATTACCATTCATATTCTCTAGTCACTCCAGAGCGGACTTTTTTTTACATGAGAGCAAAACTAAATGAGAAAACTAATTAAAATGTTATAGTTAAAAAAGAAGAAAAATTTAATTGCTATGACATATAATACAAAGTAACAATTATTAACAAAGAAATAGGTAGATTTTTAACAAATAAAGGAAACTTCAGTTTATGCGTTGAACGAATTCAAAATCAAATTTAATATTAAATATGATTTTTTTTTATTATAATAGAATGTTAAAGGGGAAAAATTAATTAAAATATCACAATATAAAAAATATAAAATATGACGGAACGTATTTGGAATAGGTTTTGAGGGATTTGAGGGCAATCATGTCTTTAACTAGTATGCATGTATTAATAATCCTGATATTGCTAATACCATAGTTTGCTATGCATTAGTATCACGACCTCATTTTCCCTCCGTAGGAAGCCGTGATGGCACCTAGTCTCTACGACTAGGTAAGCCTAATATTTGACAGCAAATTAACCAATATGAATAACAAAATAATCAACCCAGTTTGATAAACTCATATAACTATTAAAAAGAAAAATCTCAACCATACAATTCCCAAGCATACCTTGAAGGGGACTCCGAGGCCTGCGGACGCCAGGCAAGCATACCTTGAAGTCTTCGATAAAAGCAACTAGCAGGAATTCTCTATCTACCAGCACGAGCGGACGTACCTGGATCTGCATAAAAAGATGTGCAGAAGCATATTATGAGTACACCACAACGATACCCAATAAGTATCAAGCCTAACCTTAGTAGAGTAGTGATGAGGCCAAGTCAAGATACTAACTAGGATATGAATTAAACAGTATAAAAATATAACACGGATAAGTAACGGTGATACGGAACAAGATAATAGCAAAAACTAGTATCGGAAGATAACAATACAGTAGCATAAAAAATAACTAAAGTGATACAAAGATCATATACGGACTACAACTACTAGAATGATAAAGAGTGAAGAAAACAATAAATATTCCTTCCACAACACTTTGCAACATGAAATAAACAGCCAGAAACACAACGAGAAATCGCCTCGTGTATAATGAAATCAAATCGAGGTACCGCCACGTGAGCCTTATATTTGAAAATGGATTTTGAAAACAGTTTTTCTCGAAATAGCTACACGCACTTTAGCCCACCTTATAGTGCCGCATGGCTTCACGTAGTTCCCCTACAATCAACACGGACATAAGTCCCACCTTATACCGCCACATGCACATCAACCTAAGCCTTATACTGCCGCATACACATCAATATCATATCACAATAACAACTTGCACCACTAGTGCCACGTATCACAACTTGCCAACAACAACAATATCAATATTTTCACAACAATAGCCTATGGCTCCATCACAATGTATATAAGAATATCAACAACAATAATTGATTGAAAATGTCCAATAAGATAGATGTTTCAATAATAACCAACATCATGTCAAGGTATTAACGACTTTCACTAATTCAACACCAAATAACTAAACAATGAAAACATAATGTATAACCACGATATTAGATAAGACAAGCTCACAATAGAGGAAATAATCTTCAACAATAAATCTCAAAATAATGGGAGTCAACAAGTACAAGGGGCATCATGAACAATTAATTCAATCAATGATAATTAACAATAAAGAGATAATATAACAACAAGGGGCAATAGGTTCAACTAAAGCATGGGAGAAATTTAGCAAGTAGGATGTAAAAGAAAATACTAAACAAGTCAACTAAGGCATTTAAGGATAATCTAACACAATTAAGGATGATTTGACCATGAGAAGTTTAGAACATAATATGGAAATTAAAGCATGAAAATAATCTAAGTAGCCTAAACCGATCAAATATTACGAACAACCCGTGTATCCACTCGTCACCTTGCGTACACGGATTTCACTTAGCACAATCGAATCAAACTATACTAATCCTAAGGGGTAGTTCCCCCATACGAAGTTAGGCAAGACACTTACCTCAACTTGGCCAATTCAACACTCAAAAATAGCTTTTCCCTTAAAATCCGCCTCCACACAGCTCCAATCTAACCAAAATCGACTCAATATCATCAAACAATGCTAGATAATTCAATTGCAATAGATAAAGTTAAGATTTATATACGTTTCTCAAAAAGTTAATAAAACTCAACCTGGAGCACACTCGGTCAAGACCCGAGCCTAATGGTAGATTCCGTCTACCCTTGACCCCATGAGTTCATATATGTGATTAGTTTTAAAATTCGAGTCCAAATCGACTCTCAAAACTCAATTTCATATTTTTCAAAAACTTGACAAAGTTTCATGAATTTCTACTTTGATTCACTTGATTTGATGTTAAAATCTAAGATATATTGATGAAATATGATTAAAAAGTAGATTAGGATCACTTACCCAAGGTTTATTGGTGAAAATTCCCTCTCCAAATCGCTTCATACCGAATCTAGGGTTTAAAAATGAGAGAATGAACTCAAAAATCCCATTCCTCAGCTATTTGTCCAGTCGCAGATGTCACATTTGCAACATGGGGTTCGCAATTGCGAACCCCGCAGATGCGAAGAATCACTCGCAAAATGCAAAGTTATTGCGAACCCCGCAAATGCGAAAAATCACTCGCAAAATGCAAAGTCCTTCCATCTCTGCTCTCTTCGCAATTACGATGAATATTTCGCAATTGCGAACAATGGACCCTCCGCAAATGCAACCATGTTGATCGCAAATGCGAAGAAGCTCTCCCCAGGTGCACTTAATTCGAACACTGGGTTCACAAATGTGAACCCAGCATACTTGGCCTACCTTCGCGAATGCGAACTTAGTCCTCGCAATTGTGAGATCTAAGGCCTGTGAAGAAACCAGCAACTTTCAATTCTAATAACACTCCACTAAGCATCTGAAACTCACCTGAGCCCTAGGGGCTCAAAACCAAACCTCCACACAAGTCTAAAAATATCATACAGACTTGCTCATGGATCAAAACACAAAAATAACATTTAAAACTACGAATTGAACTCTAAAACGCATGATTTTCAAAGAGATTTCAAGAACTTCTAAAATTTCAACTAAGCGTATGAATCCTATCAAATTAAGTCCGAACAACGTCAAATTTTGCAAACAAGTTCTCAATGCCACAACGGACCTATTCCAAGTCCCAAAATTAAATTTCAAGCTCAGTAGCTAAAGTCAACATATGGTCAAACTTTTCAACTTAAAATTGCTCAACTTTGGCAAATTAACACAAATCGACCTACGGACTTCCAAAATCAATTCCGGGCATACGCCTAATCCGAAATCACGATGCGAAGCTACCGGAGTCATAAAAACACAATTTCGAATTCGTTTTCACAAAAGTCAAAGTTTGGTCTATATTTTCAAATTTAAACTTCTAAGTCTAGAATCAAGGGTCCAAACAAACCCGAAAGCTTCCCGGAACAAAACTAATCAACCGCACAAGTCATATAGATGCAAAACGCACAGGTGTGAAGCAATAAAAGAGGTAATGGGGCATAATTACACAAAATGACCAATAGGGTCGTCACATTCTCCACCTCTTAAAACAAACATTTGTCCTCAAATGTGCATAAGGACATACCTGAAGTGGTGAATATATGAGGATAATGACTCCGTATGTCGCGCTCGATCTCCCAGGTCGCCTCCTCGACCGGATGACCCCTCCGTTAAACCTTCACTGAAGCAATATTCTTTGACCTCAACTTCTGGACCTGCCGGTGCAAGATGGCCACCGGCTCCTCAACATAAGTCAAATCCTGGTCCAACTAGACTGAGCTGAGGTCTAACACATGAGACGGATCACCGTGATACTTTAGGAGCATAGAAATATGGAATACTGGATGAACTACAGCTAGACTAGGTAGTAGTGCAAGCTTATAGGCCACCTCTCCAATCCTCTCAAGAATCTCAAAAGGTCCGATATATCTAGGCTCAGCTTGCCCTTCTTCCCGAACCTCATAACACCCTTCATGGGCGAAACCCAGAGCAAGACCCGCTACCCAACTATGAATGCAATGTCGCGAACCCTCTGATCCGCATAACTCTTCTGTCTAGATTGGGCTGTCTGAAGCCGATCTTGAATCAATTTAACCTTTTCCAAAGCTTCCTGAACCAAGTCTGTACCCAATAGCCTAGCCTCGCCCGGCTCAAACCAACCCACTGGAGACCGACACCGCCTCCTATACAAGGCCTCATACGGAGCCATCTGAATGCTCGACTAATAGCTTTTGTTATGGGCAAACTCTGCAAGCGGCAAGAAATGATCCCAAGAACCCCTAAACTCCATCACACACGCACGGAGCATATCCTCCAATATCTGAATAGTGTGCTCGGACTGTCCGTCCGTATGAGGGTGAAATGTTGTACTCAACTCCACCCGTATGCCTAACTCACACTGTACGGCCCTCCAGAACTGCAATGTAAACTGTGTACCCCGGTCAGAGATGATGGATACCGGCACGCCATGAAGTCTGACGATCTCGCGAATATAGACCTAAGCCAGCTGCTTTGAAGAGTAAGTAGTCACCACTAGAATGAAATGGGCCTACTGGGTCAACCTATCCACAATCACCCACACTGCATCGAACTTCCTCTGAATCCGTGGGAGCCCAACAACAAAATTCATAGTAACCCACTACAATTTCCACTCTGGAATCTCTAGCCTCTGAGGCAATCTACCTGGCCGTTGATGCTCATACTTCACTTCCTGACAATTTAGGCACCGAGCTACATACTCCATTATGTCCTTCTTCATCCTCCTCCACTAATAGTGTTCCTCAAGTCCTGATACATCTTAGTAGCACCCGGATGAATGGAGTACCAGGAACTGTGAGCCTCCTTAAGAATCAACTCACGCAACCCATCTACATTGGGCACACATAGCCTGTCCTGCATCCATAACACACCGTTATCCGCGATAGTGACCTCCTTGCATCGCCGTGCTGAACCGTGTCCTTGAGGACAAGCAGATGAGGGTCGTCATACGTACACTCTCTAATACGATCATATAGGAAAGAATGAGAAACCACACAAGCCAAAACTCGGCTCGGCTTCGAAATATCCAATCCAACAAACTGGTTGGCCAAGGCCTGAACATCCAATGCTAATAGCCTTTCTGCTACCAATAAATATGCTAAACTACCCAAACTCTCCACCTTTCGACTCAAGGCATTGGCCACCACATTGGCCTTCCCCGGATGATATAGAATAGTGATATTATAGTCCTTAAGTAACTCTAACCAGCTCCGCTGACGCAAATTAAGATCCTTCTATTTGAACAGATGTTGTAGACTGCGGTGGTCGGCAAAGACCTCACAAGGAACACTGTACAAATAATGCCGCCAGATCTTCAATGCATGAACAATGGCTGCCAACTCCAAATCGTAGACTGGATAATTCTTCTCATGAGTCTCAACTATCAAGACACGTAGGCAATCACCCTAACGTCTTGCATCAACATTACGCCCAGGCCAACATGTGACGCATCAAAATACACAGAATAAGACCCCAAGTCCGTAGGCAACAAACCAACACTAGGGTTGTAGTCAAAGCAGTCTTGAGCTTTTGAAAGCTCACCTCACACTCCTCGATCCATCTGAAAGGAGCACCCTTTTGGGTCAGTCTGGTCATAGGTGCAGCAATAGACGAGAAGCCCTCCACGAAACGACGATAATACTCGGCCAAACCAAGGAAACTCCAGATCTCAGTAGGTGAAGACGGTCCGGGCCAACTCTGCACCGCCTCAATCTTCTTCGGATCTACCTTGATTCCCTCACTCGACACCACATGACCCAAAAATGCACCGAATCAAGACAGAATTCACACTTTAAGAACTTTGCATACAACTTATTCTCTCTCAAGTTTTGGAGCACAATCCTCAAGTGCTGCTCATGAGCTTCTCGACTGCGGGAGTACATCAAGATGTCGTCAATAAACACAATGATGAATAAATCAAGATAAGGCTGGAATACACTATTCATCAGGCACATAAATGTTGCTGGGGCGTTGGTCAACCTAAATGACATCACAAGGAACTCTTAGTGACCATAACAAGTCCTAAAGGCAGACTTCAGAATATCCAGATCCCAAATCTTCAGTTGATGATAACCTGACCACAAATAAATCTTGGAGAACACTCTGGAATCCTGTAGCTGATCAAATAGGTCATTAATGCGTGGCAATGGGCACCTATTCTTCACTGTAACCTTGTTCAACTGGTAATAATCAATACACATGTGCATAGATCCATCCTTCTTCTTCACAAACAAGACCGGAGCACCCTACGGCGACACACTAGGCCGAATGAATCCCTTATCAAGCAACTCTTGTAATTGTTCCTTTAACTCCTTCAACTCTGTTGGGGCCATACGATATGGTGGAATGGAAATGGGCTGAGGGCCCGACGATAAGTCAATGCCGAAATCGATATCTCTGTCGGGCGGCATGCGCGGAAGACCTGCTAGAAATACATGTGGAAAGTCTCTCACTACCTGAATTGACTCAGTGGTAGGAGTGTCAGCACTAACATCCCGCAGAAAGGCCAGATAAGCATTACACCCCTTCTTGACCATCCGTTGAGCCTTTAGAAATGATATAAACCTGCTGCAAACATAATCTAATGCACCCCTCCACTCTAACCATGGTAAACCTAGCATATCCAGCGTCACAGTCTTGGTGTGACAATCAAGAATAGCATGATAGGGCGACAACCACTCCATGCCCAAGATCACATCATAGTCTACCATACTAAGTAACAACAAATCAACTTTGGTCTCAAACTGCCAATAACAACTAGACACGACCAATACACATGATCCATAACAGTAGAATCTCCCACAGGTGTAGATACATAAATAGGAGAACTCAAGGAATCACGCGATATATCCAAATAGGGAGCAAAGTAAGATGACACATGTGAATAAGTGGATCCCAGATCAAATAAGACTGATGCATCTCTATGGCAAACCGGAACCATACCTGTAATGACTGAGTCTGAAGCAACTGACTCTATCCTACTCGGAAGGGCATAGAATCTGGCATAGCCTCCCCCTCTAGGGAGACATCTACCCGCCCATCCTCCACCGCTAGCTGGCTGAGCGAGTGGAGCGGAAACTGGGGCAGCAATCATGGCTTAAGAAGTCTACGGACCTAACTGAATCTGTGGAGCCTGAGTAGCCTGGGAAGGTGCACCCCTACTGAGTCTAGGGCAGTCTCTGACTATGTGGTGGTTATCACCACACTCAAAATAAGCTCTTGGTGGGCGCGACAGCTAGGACTGGCTCGGGCCTGGGCAGTTGGACTGACCGCTGAAGGCACCCCGTGCAGGAGGTGCACTAAAAAGTGGCTGAGCAAAGTGTGCAACCTAGGACCTCGATACAACCGGAGCACCACTAGAAGCTGGAAGTGCTGAGTGAACTTGACAGCTCACATAGCCCCTACCATGATGGGTTGAAGTTGCGGTGTGACCTCTACTAAATCCCCCTGTGCCACGAGGCCTCTTGGCCTCTCTATCGTCTCTATCGCGATCTCACATACCCTCCAACCTCCGTGCAGTCTCAACCACCTGCTGATACAGAGTGTATGACTCCAACTCCCTAGCCATGCTGAATCTAATAATCTGGTTGAGCCCCTCGATGAATCGACGGACTCACTCTCTGACCGTAACAACCAAGGCTGGTGCATGCCTAGACAAATCACTAAATCGGATAGCATACTCCGACACTGACATAGTACCCTAGAGCAGTCGCTCAAACTCCACGCGCCAAGCATCCTGAAAGGTCTGAGGGACAAACTCTCTCAAGAAAAACTCTGAAAATCGAACCTATGTAGGCGAAGCTGCCTCAGTAGGGCTACCCACCTCATACGCCCACCACCACTGTTATGCCGCTCTCTTCAGCTGGAACATAGTAAAAGCAACCCCCATCATCTCCATAATGCCCATAGTGCGGAGAATGCGGAGACACTACTCAAGAAAGCCATGTGCGTCCTCGGAATCTAAACCACTGAAAGTAGGAGGGTGGTACTTCTTGAACCTCTCAAGCCTGAGTTGCTCCTCCTCGGATGCTTCCCTAACCACAGGTTGAACTGGAGCAATAGGCTATACCGGTATAACCTCTGGGACCTGATCAACCTGGACTCGCTACTCTGGGATACCGGCCACGGGAGTCTGTGCTCCCCCCCCCCCGCC
>MCJB01002559.1:74519-101576 GCA_002018475.1 Nicotiana obtusifolia | reverse complement strand
GGTAAGGTGTGGGGGTGGGTTAGTGGGGATGGGGTATAGGGGGGAAGATTGAAAAAGAGTTTTAGAAAATGTTTTCCCTTCTGTTAATAGGAAAAATAATTGGAGGAAAATAAGTTCATGCGAAAAATATTTTTCAAAATATTTAAGCCAACTAAATATGAAAATTGAAACATATTTTCCGAAAAATATTTTTCTTCGTACCAAACATACCCTTCTTTTCCTTTCATTTTTCTTTGACAATTATAGCCCATAAAGGCTTGTGAATGTAAAAGGCAACAATAGGAGAGCTTAGGTGCAAATTGAGTATTTGTTCAATTAATCAAATTTGCTTCAACTTTAAATTAATTAACCTTGCAAGATTAAATTTAGACTACCAATATGAAAAATATATAAAATTGAAGGTTAAATATATCTTACTTTAATAAATTTAGAAAGGTGAAAAGTTACCTCATTTAAAATTGCTCAATTTTGCTCTTCATTACTTTTTTGGTCCATTCATATATTTACCGATATCAAATCATCTAGTATATATTTTGCTATTAACGAAAGTTTAGCTTGAAATGGCTAGACTCTACGTATTCAAATTTATCCTTCAACTTTTGATTAGTATTTTTTTTATTCTTGGGTTGAAGCACCCTTAAGGATCAAGAGAACAAATTAATTTTATTTTTCTAACGATTCGAATAATATTAGATAAAAAAATTTAACAAACAAAATTACTTAATATCGGATGAAGGATAAATTTGAGACTTTTCCCTTAACAAAATTTACGTTAAATTGGTGGATAATAAAACAAGTGTTGTAAAACTATTAGTAAGTGCATGTCCACTACTTCCACTACTTTCAAGATGTAAATAACCTCCCACTACTCATCAGTATTATGATTGTAACTCCCACACATCCATAACCTCTCCCCATGATCTTCCCCCATGATTTCAATTGTTAATGTCATGTCTAAGACAATGTAATCTTCTATGTAATAGTATAAATAGAGGCATGAAATATGATATAGGACACACTTGAACACTTGATGAGATAAGAAAGTTATCTCTTCTTCTCTTATTCTATTACTTATCTTCTTGTTTTATATTATTACTTTGAGCTACATTTCTTAACACGTTATCAGCACGAAGTCTTTAGCCTCAAGGTTAAACTCTAATCTTCTCCAAGTTAAGTTCCCACTCTTCTATCCGCAAGGTATATATTTTTAGCTAATCATGTTCATATTTCATTTAGTTTTCATGACTTTCTTTTACACTCAAATATCTTATATATTGAAACGATGATTGGTTATACTAGTCGGCCCTATTTTTGCATCTTAAACTTTTTCATCTTTACTGTTTTGTTTTTCATATGATTTGAAAATCATTTAGATTATAAAATAGATACAACATGCTTTATATTAAAAACTTGTCAGAAATAATATGAAGTTCTTATAAGCCTAACTAGCCTATTAGGATATTATTTGTGTGGAAACTATTTGTTAAAAAAAGTACTTTTTCTTTTTGGAATTGTTAATCATATAGTTTATATAGGTCACACTTTTATAATTAAGTCAAATTGTTTCTTTACGGTATTATCCTAATGATTTCTAATTTAATTATTTTTTTTTTATAGTTTTCACTATGTCGAATTTGTCAAAGCTTGAGTTCGTGGCACTTGACATTCTGGAAAGAATTACCTATCATGGGTTCTCGATGTTGAGATTCACTTAGACGCTAAAGGTCTCGGTGTCACCTTTACTCAAGGTAATAAGGCATCAAGTCAGGACAAAGCGAAGGCCATGATTTTCCTTCGTTATCATCTGGATGAAGGTTTGAAGGTTGAATATTTAACAGTGAAAGATCCACTTGAATTATGGACTGGCCTGAAGGAAAGATATGATCACCTTATGGCTACGGTATTTCCAAGGGCTCGATATGAGTGGATGCACTTACGGTTGCACGATTTTAAGATCGTCAGTGAGTATAACTCTGTTGTATTTCGAATAACTTCCCAATTAAAATTATGCGGGGATGTTATGAATGATAAGGATTTGTTGGAAAAGACACTTACGGCTTTTCATGCCTCAAATATGGTATTACAGCAGCAATACCGTGAAATGGGTTTTAAAAAGTATTTTGAATTGATCCCATGCCTTCTGGTGGTTGAGCAACATAATACCTTTTTGATGAAAAATCATGAAGCCCGTCCCACAGGGCCAGCTCCGATTCCTGAAGCGAATATGCTAGCGAGGTGTGATAAGTCTGAAAAAAGACAGAATAATTATCATGGCTATATGAATGTACGTGGGCATGGAAATGGCAAGAGACGATATAATAATCGTCATTGTGGTGGTCATGGCAAACGAGAGAACAATATGGGTTCTTAAAACAATCCTTCAAGAGGCAAAAGCGGTAACTACCACCGATGTGGCATGAAAGGTCATTGAAAAATCGAATGTCGTGCACCTGAGCATTTTGTCAGGCTTTATCAAAACTCCATCAAAAGAAAGGAAAATAATGTTGGAGCATCTTCTACTAATGCCCCAGTGGAGTCTCACTTGACCTTTAAAAAGTATTTTGAGGCAGGACCTTCAAACAAAAATGATGATAATGCCGAGGCAAATCTTGCTTTGAATGATGATGATTTTGAAGGCCTCGATGATCTTACTCATTTGGAAGTTGAAGACTTCTTTGGGGATCAAAACTAAAGTTTGATCATTTTACTGAATGCAATTATGTTGTGATTTTTATTTTCAGTATTTTTTTTTCTCCTTCTAAAGTTTTTTTATTTTCAAGTAGTACTTAAGTTGTCTTATGTTGTTATTAGTGTTGTTAGTTTTTCCGTATTTCTCATGGTGTACTATATTTTTTATGAAAAAAATAAAATTTCTCAGTCTTCAATTAGATCGAAGATGAGTAATGAAAATTTATGCCTTTTGGATAGTGCTACAACTCTCACAATATTAAGAGAAAAGAAATTTTTCTCTTATTTGGTTATGAAAAGGCCTATGTTAATACAATATCTGATAGTATAAAATTAATTGAGGGCTCTGGAAGAGCGGTCTTATTACTACTTGGAGGAACGATATTGACTATTAATAATGCATTGTATTATAGTAAGTCTCAAAAAAAATTATTGAGTTTCAAATCTATTCACCAAAATGGCTACCATGTTGAGACCTCTAACGACGGAAAGGTTGAATACCTTTATATTCCGACAATGAAAGCGGAAAAAAAAATGTGCATGAAAAATTACCCATATTTTTTTCGGGGTTGTACCCCACAAATATTGGTGTGGTTAAATCACATACCATACTAAACAAAAGGTTTACTATTTATAATTATTTTATCATTTGGCTTGACTTATTAAGACATCCTGGTTCTAACATGACGAGCATAATAACAGAGAATTCAAATAGGCACACATTGAAGGACAAGAAGATTCTTCAATTTAAGCAATTCTCTTGTGCTTCATGTTCTCAAGGAAAATTGGTTATTAAACCATCAGCATCTAAAGCTGGGATTGAATCCCCTGCATTTCTGGAACGTCTACAGGATAATATATGTGGGCCTATATACCCTCCATGTGGGCCATTCAAGTATTTTATGGTCTTGATAGACGCATCTACAAGATTGTCACATGTGTGCTTATTGTCAACTCGTAATATGACATTTGCGAGATTGTTAGCCAAAATAATAAGGTTAAGAGCATAATTTCCTGATTATACAATTAAGACAATTCGTCTTGATAATGCTAGCGAATTTACATCTCAGGCCTTTACTGATTATTATGTGGCCACTGGAATAAAACTTGAGCATTCGATTGCTCATGTTCATACTCAAAATGGTCTAGTAGAATTGTTTATTAAACACCTCCATTTAATAGCTAGATCATTGCTAATGAGGAAAAAACTTTCCCTTTCAGTGTGGAGACATGTTATTTTGCATGCAGCAACACTTGTGCGCATAAGGCCAACCAGTTTTCATGAAGTCTCCCCATTACAGTTGGCTTTTGGCCAGGAGCCAAATATTTTCCATCTAAAAATTTTTGGATGTACGGTATATGTTCCAATTTCTCCACCACAACGCACAAAGATGGGTCCCCAAAGAAGGTTGGGAGTATATGTTGGTTATGCTTCTCCTTCTATTATTAAATATCTGGAGCCTATGACAGGAGATTTATTTACAACCAAATTTGCTGATTGTCATTTTGATGAATCAGTTCCCAACATTTGGGGGAGAAAATAAACATCTGAAAAAAGAGATAGATTGGAATGTATTATCTCTATCTCATTTGGATCCTCATACAAATCGATGTGAACAAGAAGTTCAAACGATCATTTATATGCAAAATATTGCAAATCAATTGCCAGATGCACTTTCTAACCTTCCACAGGTTACTAAATCGCATATTCCAGCTGTAAATGCTCCATCGAGTTGATGTCCCAGTTGGACAATATGATAATGCAAATGAGTCTAGGTCACGCCTTAAATGTGGTAGACCAATCGGTTCCAAGGATAAAAATCCCCGAAAAAGGAAAGGAGCAAATGATCAAATTGATCATAACGTGGAGGCAATTGCTCAAGAAGAGCATAAAGACATAACAATTGATAAGACCTCACGGGAGGTTCAAGATCCTGGAAATGATGAAAATGAAGAGATCTCAATAAGTTATGTCTCTACGAGAAAAAGATGAAACCGAAAATAATGTTGTTGTTGACAACCGTTTTACATTTAATATTGCAGTTGAAGTAATGCAACAAGATGAGGATCTTGAACCAAAATCTATCGATAAATGTAGACAGAGATATGATTGGCCAAAATGAAAAAACGCAATTCAAGCGAAATTGGCTTCACTGAAAAAGCGTGACATTTTCGAACCAATAGTCCGAACGCCAGAAGGTGTCAAGCCAGTGGGATGCAAATGAGTTTTGTGCGAAAACAAAATGAGAAAGGTGAAGTCGTAAGATATAAAGCACGACTTGTGACACAAGAGTTTTTCGCAAAGGCCTGGAATTGATTATATGGAGACATATTCTCCTGTGGGAGATGCAATTACCTTCAAGTATCTAATAAATCTAGCAGTCCATGAAAATCTTGATATGCGGTTGATGGATTTTGTCACAACCTACTTATATGGCTCATTGGACAATCAAGTTTTTCTGAAAATCCTTGAAGGATTTAAAGTTCCTGAAGTACATAAAGTTCAAGGGAAACTTGTCCAATAAAGCTTCATAAATCTTTATACGAATTGAAGCAATCCGGGAGGATGTGGTACAATCACCTTAGCGAGTATTTGCTAAAGGAAGGGTACAAAATAACACTATTTGCCCTTGTGTCTTTATTAAGAGGTCTGGATCTGAATTTGTCATCATAACTGTGTATGTTGATGACTTGAATATCATTGGCACTTCTAAAGAGCTTCCAAAGGTTGTAGAGTGTTTGAAGAAAGAATTTGAAATGAAAGATCTTGGTAAGATAAAATTTTGTCTTGGCCTACAAATTGAGTATGTAACAAATGGAATTTTTCTCCATCAATCAACATACATTGAAAAGGTTTTAAAGCAATTTTTTTGAATAATGTACATCCATTGAGTACTCCGATGATTGTGAGATAGCTTGACATAAATAAAAATCCATTTCGGCCTCCAGAAAATGAAGAGCTCGTTGGTGATGAAACTCTATATTTTAGTGAAATTGGCGCACTGATGTATCTTGCCAACAATACGCGACCAGATATTGCTTTTGCAGTAAGCTTAGTAGCAAGATTCAGCTCCTCCCCTACAAAAAGACATTGGAATGGTGTTAAGCATTTTAGATATCTTCGGGGAACTATAGATATGAGATTGTTTTATTCTAATGAATTCAAGTCATAAATGATTGGCTATGCCGATGCAGGTTATTTGTCTGATTCACATAAAGCTCGATCTCAAATAGGCTATTTGTTTACATATGGAGGTACAACTATATCATGGCGTTAATGAAACAAACAATAATTGTCACATCTTCAAATCATGTTGAGATAATAGCCATCCATGAAGCAAGTCAGGAATGTGTTTGGTTGAGATCAATGACTCAGCATATTCATGAAATGTGTGGGTTTTTTTTATGAAAAAAGAGAATCTAACTACACTATATGAAGACAATGCTGTTTGCATTGCTCAACTGAAAGGAGGATACATCAAAGGAGACAGAACAAAGCACATTATACCAAAGTTCTTTTTCACGCATAATCTTCAACTAAATAGTGAAATTAATGTTCAACAAATTCGTTCATGTGAAAATTTGGATGATCTGTTCACTAAGGCAGTACCAACTTCAACATTTGAGAAGTTGAGATAGAACATTGAAATGCACCTTCTTCGAAAAATAAAGTGATGTTTTCATGAGGGGGAGTAAAATACGCGTTGTACTCTTTTTTCCTTAGCCTATGTTTTGTTCCATTGGGTTTTCCTGGTAAGGTTTTTAACGAGGCAGCAAATAAAGCGTATTACATATATGTGTACTCTTTTTCCTTCACTAAGATTTTTTTTCCATAGGACCCTTAGTAAGCTTTTAACGAGGCATATTATCTATTTTTGGACATCCAAAGGGGAGTGTTGTAAAACTATTAGTAAATGTGGATGTCCACTACTCCCACTACTTTCATCTATGATGTAAATAACCTCTCACTACTCATCACTATCACCATTGTAACTCCCACACCTCCATATTCTCTCCCCATGATCTTCCCCCGTGATTCTAATTGTTAATGTCATGTTTAAGACAATCATTTTATAACCTTCTATGTAATAGTATAAATAGAGGCATGAGACATAATATGAAATACACTTGAACACTTGATGAAATAAAAAAGTTATCTCTTCTTTTCTTGTTCAGTTACTTATCTTTCTTGTTTTATATTGTTACTTTAGGCTACATTTTTTAACGACAAGTGAATTTTAAAATTTTTAAAAAGAGTCCATCTAGTGAAGCTTGGGTCTAATCTTACATTCCCAAAACTTCTCATTGCTCTAAACCTAAATTTCCAATTTTGTCCATAGACCCTTCTAGTTCTAGCGCATTATATACTGAATACTCTCAGCCGAATCGAAGTTTTCTTCAGTTCAGAACTGCACAAAACTCTGCACAAGAATCCAAGAAACCATCAGAGAGATCTAAAAACATGTCATCCAAGATTATGCTGAAGGCTAAGGGGAAGACCACCAAAAAGGCAGCAGCAGCAGATGAGGACGACGGAGCAGTGGCGGCGGTGGGAAAATTCGTGAAGGAGTGGGGTACATGGAGTGCAAAAAAGGCCAAAGTCATAACCCATTATGGTTTTATCCCACTTGTCATCATCATTGGCATGAATTCTGAACCCAAACCCTCTCTTTCTCAGCTTCTTAGCCCTGTCTAAAACCCCTTTTCTTTTGAGGTTATTTTGGGTTTGCTGGGTTGGGATGGGGGAGTATGATATTAGTCGATTTGACTTTTATTTGGCATATTATTGTTTAGAAGTTTTGTTTTTTGTCTTTTTAATGTTCTGCTGATGCTAATGGGTTGTGAAACTTGAAATAAAGAAGTTATCTTGTTAGCTGGATCACCTTGATATTGATCAATTATAATTTTTGTTGTATATGACTAAAATTTTGGTTTTGTGGTGTGTACTCTTAAGAAGCTTCAGTTCCTCTTGAATTTTGATGCACTAGAGCTTTTGTTTTTAAGGTCTAATGTTGTGACTTCGTTATTAAGCTGGTGGGTTTGTTAAATTGTACTATATGTGTTTTCTGCCGTATCTCCTCATCAAGCATTAGTTTAACTCTGCAACTTGATTATTTTGAAGGCATTTTTTGGTAATTAATTAGGGGTGGGGAAGGTTGTTTATCATTGTAAAGTGTTGGAAGAATATGCCATCACTGTTGAGAATCGGTTGGTTAAGATTTATGGAGGACATGATTGAGGATGAATAGGTAGCTCGTAAATTGACAGTTTCTTGGCCGATCATACTTGTTTATTTGGTCCTTTGGTCACAGCCGGTGGTAACTAGACTTGTTTTCGAGTTACCCAAGGGTTTGGCCTAGTGGTCAATGAAGTGAATGCATACCTTAGAGACTAAGGTTTAAATCGACAAAAAATATTAGGTGATTTCTTTTCACCTTGGTGGGAAGAATTATTACCTCGAGATGTGCTAGCTGGTTTGGTACCATTAGGAAAAGGGACCTTCTCTAAGCATGTTTTTATTTGACTCAATAAACTGGCACTGGTTGTGATTGATCCACACTGTTGATCAATTTCGATTCGAGTTGTGTCCGAGTCAATTTTGGCTTTTGCAAAGTATGAGTAATAGCCCTTTTTGGTGTATACCCTGATTGATAATCTTTGGGGGGGAGGGGGGATATTTATCAATTTGACTATTGTTGGTGATATTGGTTTTTGTTTTTGGTGCAATGAAACTGTGATGTTTACTTGTAATGATGTTTTCGTACTAATGGGTTGTGAAACCTACAATGAAGGAGTTAGCTTTTTTAGCTGGATCACCTTGGTATTGATCAATTTTAATGTGCTGTGTATGAGTAAATTTTGGTTTTGTAGTGTATATTGGTAAGACGTTTCAATTTCCTCTTGAATTTTCATGTACTAGGGTTTGTGTTTTTAGGTCTAATACTATGATGTTGGTTATTAAGCTGGTGGGTTTGTTAAAATTGGAATTATTTTATGTGTTCTCTGTTTTATCTCCTCGTGAAATATTAGTTTAACTATGCAATTTGGTATTTTGAAGGCATTTTTATAGTAATAACCGGGTAAAATAATTAAATAATTAAGGGTGGGGAAGGTTGTTTATCATTATGAAGCGCTGGAAGAATTTGCAGTGAGTTTTGAGAATCGGTTGGTTAAGATTCATGGAGAACATGACCAAGGATGAATTGGCAGCTTGTGAATTGACAGTTAGTTGGCTGATCATACTAGTTTATTCGGTTATCTGGTCATGATAGTTTATCAAGTGCTAATTAGATGTATTTTTTAGGTTACCCAAGGGTGTGAACGAGTGGTCAATGAAGTGGCTGCAACCTTCGAGACGAGGGTTCAAACCAGAGAAGACAATAGACATTAGGTGGACATCAGGTAATATCTTCCCATCTGCATAAGCCGTTGTGGGGCATAGTTATCCGGTTGTTGGTGGGAGGTAGTAAGTACCCGGTGGAACTGCTACAATAGAAAAAGTTGGGTTTTCCTGCATCCATGTGATTTCTAGGAATAGGGACCTTCTAAACATGTTTCTATTTGAGTCAAATAAACTGGTTTTCTGCTCATGATCAATCCACATTCTTGATTATTGGAGTTTGATGTGTTGGGTTTGTTTTACCGTCTTAGTTTCACACACAAGTTTAGCAACAAGGCCAGTTTAGTACTAAATCCTTTTAGTTTGTACCAATTGACTGCGGATTTAGTTTTTTCCCTGCTTTGGTGATTTACCAAAGGGGAAGGTTATGCTTCTATTCTGCTAAGAAAGCTTAAGGGCTGGTAATATCTTTAATGCTAAAGGATATTTGTCACCATTTAGGACAATGCTCTAGTCTTGTTTGCTAGTTCTCTCAGGACTTTGGAAATCTTTTGTGTTCTGCCCCTTGTTCTTCTTCTTCTTTTATCGAGTAGGTTGAGTTGTTCTATTTTCACTATGTAAGATTTTCATTGTTTATTGTTAAGCATGGAGTATGGTACTATGATAATGTACTTTTGTACTTATTGCACTCTGGGACTATTAAGCTATCATTATGAATGGCTGAAAACATTTCGAGGTTTCACTAGTAATAGGGATATGTCGTTTTGTATAAACAAGATGCTACTTTAATGATCCCCTGCTTGGGAGGAAGATAATCATCATCTATTTCGGCCTTGCAACGTTAGAGCCACGCGCTTGTAGTGTAGCTACCTTCAGTCCAATGCTCCAATCACATGAAAAGCTCTTCTTTTTTCCCAAGTGTAATTCCGTCTTCCAGTTAATAAGCATTTTAAGCAGTTTTGCCTATCACATATGGGGTAAGCATATTGGGATGACCACATTCTCTAAAGGATGATCTTACTAGCTTGAATTCTGATAAGGATGATCCTACTAGTTTGAATTTTACCATATCGTGATGGTTTGAAGGATTTATTGATTTTTCTGTAACTGAAATTAGAGTTGGAGTATAATGGCTAAGTAGGGCAAAATAGCTATCGGAGTTTGTCGGTAAGCGGAAAAGCTTCTCCGACTAATCTTCTGTACTTGTTTTTGTTACCAGTACCAATTCTTTTAATAATTTCTTCGTCCATTTATCAGGCTGACCACTAGCAACTCGATTTTCTTCTTTTCACTAGACTAGATAGAAGATGCTTGAGTTTATTCAATAGTATAGTAGAAGTTAGCTATGTCAATTGCTAGTAGAAGTAGAGATGTTACATTGGAGTATATAGGTGACAATATGGTCCGGTTATTTGCTTGAGACTGATAGATTTATCTTCTCAGATTTACTTCAGTGCTAATCTTGACTTGTGGAGAGTTGATACATTAATTAGACAGTAAAGACTGATGCTGCTGGATTGGAGTGTCCACCGTTTATACCACGAAAGAAGCAAAGATTTAAAGCTTCCTTTGCTCTGCCTCTGAGTCCAGTGATCCTCTTTTGTTGTGAAAAGGTTCCCAGTTTCTCTTATCGGAAAGCTGGATAACCTTTTAGTGTTGAGTTAAGGGTGTATTATTTTTGTTTAAAGAATTAGGGGATTAAGTTGTGATTATGCAATTGTGTTCTTGGTTTACAATTCTCAGAAACTGTCATTGGCGATGGGCAATAATGTAGTGTTGCGATATATTTTTGCATACTCAGCCATATTTTGTACAACTTTCCTGTATATATTTAAAATTCTATTTGGATGATCAAACTCGTTGAGGGGTGAGGTAACTTTTAGCAAAAAACTGTGTCTCAAATGGCTAATTTCGGGACCTAAACAAGTTATAGTGCTAGGTGTCAAACTTGTTGGTATCGTAGTTGAAAATTCTCTTGTTGGGACATTTCTTTTTATTATTTTATGACACTGGGGTTTGAACTAGTTTTTGCATCCCTCAATTCATTTATGGGATAGTCTACTAGGGGAAAATACATTTGCGTGTCATAAGACTCATAACTAGGGGATGCGTCATGCAAGATATAAAAAGGAGACATTCTTGTGAAAACCTCATCGGAGAGGCCGTACTTTGAATGAAATGCCAATATGACGTGCAACCCCTTGTATGGAAATGGTAATTATAAAAAGGAAGGGAGTGCATTACTCTCGTCAACCATTTATATGAGATACCAAACCATTTCTCTGCTCTTTCTCTTTAGAGTTGCGATCTAATTATTTTCGAAAGCGACAGAACTATTAGTACAAATTTGACGGTTTTGTGACATATGTGTTTGTTTGAAATATTTTGATGTTGAAATTGTTGGGTGTTGTTAATTGATGGTAGATTATGGTGCTAAAGCTAATTTTTGAAGATTTATTAGTATAAGAAAATCTAGTTCACCATTGAAGGAACTTAAAGCTTGAAACTCATAAAAAGTGTTTGTTGAGTTTGTTGTTGTTTCAATTCGATACTGACTGGAGTGTGATTGAAATGTTGATTGGAGGTTGTCGCAAAATTTTGAGTCAATTTGATGAAAATTTTGGAGATATATCTTTGGATTTTGGATTAAAATTGAGTTGAACTAGTGAAAAAGATGAATTTGTACTGTATACTAAAATGTTATCTATATATTATTTTGGTATATAATAATTGATTCAATCACATATAATGTAATGTAATAGAATACTGTTGAACAAAGAATACATGATACCATTTTGATACAATAGACAATTCAACAATATACTGTTATAGTATACTATATAATATATTGTACACCAAAATAATATATTATATACCATTTTGGTATGCAGTTTATTTCCATGGTATACTGTTACACTATACTATATAATATAATAGAATACTATTACAATTTGGTCATTTTTGATTTTTTAAAATTTTCATTGAGTTCTTTTTTCACTTTCAACGGAGTTCTCATTTTTAAATTTTTTTTTTCTTAAATCAAAATATTTAATTTGAAATATTTGATTGGAGGTTGTGGCTAAAATTTGAGTTAATTTGGTGGAAGTTCTGGAGTAGATTCTTGAAATTTAGGTTGAAATTGAGTTGAACTAACGAAGAAGACTAATTTGTACTATATACCATTTGGTATACAGTTCATTCTAATGGTATATTGTTATAATATACTATATAATGTAACAGTATACTATTACAATTTGGTCCTTTTAGATTTTTTTGAAACTTTTACTGAGTTCTTTTTCAATGGAGTTCTCATGTTTTTTCAATTTTTTTCTTAAACCAAAATATTTAGTTTGAAATATTTGATCGGAGGTCGTGGCTAAAGTTTGAGTCAATTTGGTGGATATTCTAGAGTAGATTTTTGAAATTTAGATTGAAATTGAGTTGAACTAGCGAAGAAGACTAATTTGTACTATATACTAAAATAACATACGATATATCATTTTGGTATATAATATTTAATTCAATAGTGTATAATTTATTGCATTGAAGTGGTGAAGAAGAATTTGTACTATATACCAAAATGACATACTATATACCATTTTTGGTATAAAATCCATTCTAACGGTATGTTCTTGCAATATACTATATAATGTAACAGCATGCTATTACAATTTGGTCCTTTTAGGATTTTCATTGAGTTTTTTTTTAATTTTTCGACGGAGTTCTCATGTTTCTATAATTTTTTTCTTAAACCAAAATATTTAGTCTGAAATATTTGATAGGAGGTTGTGGCTAAAGTTTGAGTCAATTTGGTGGAAATTCTAAAGTAGATTTTTAAAATTTAGGTTGAACTAGCGAAAAAGACGAATTTGTACTCTATACCAAAATAACATATTATATACCATTTTGGTATATAATATTTAATTCAATCGTGTATAATTTATTATAACAACATATTATTAGAGTATATGGTATAATGTAACAATATAGTTAAATTTGGTATTTTTTTTAATTTTTCAAAAAAAAATTTCAACGGGTCCCTTTTTAATTTTATAACAGAATTCTCGATATCATATACCCAATCAGTATATGATATATATCATGTTGGTCATAGTTTACTGCATTAATATACTTCATCTGCTACTAGTATATTATTTTTGATATACTATATGCTCAAGTAAGTTATTTTTTAGTAATTAATAAATAAAAAATATAAATAAATAAATAAAACAAATATAAAAGAGCCAAAAATATGTGCAGAATTAGATTATGAAAAGGGAGAAATAAAATAGTAATTTGAAATAATAATAAATAAAATTAAAAAAGAAAAAAAATAAAATGACAGCAAAAAAGTGAAGAAAAAAAATTATGATGTATAAGTTGTTCTAATAATTAAAGTTAAAAATAACATAAAATAAAAAAGACAAAATATATTATACCAGTTATATTAAAAAAAAAAGTGAACAAATATTCACTTTATCAGTTATCTTTTCTTATTCTATAAAAAAGAAGAATAATAAGAAAGAGAAAAATATCGATGAAATTAGATTATGAAGAGAAAAAAAATAAATGAAAAAAGGCTTTAAATGAAATTAGAAGGAATACCAAATAAAGAAAATAAACAAAAAATAATAATAAAGAAGGAGTCAAAATTGAGTGTCAAATTAAATTATGGTAGTAGTAATATATAATAATAATAATAATAATAATACGATTTGGGAAAAAACAAAATGAACACAAAGAAGAAAACAGAAAAAAATAAGAAGAAAAGGAGAAAAAAGAAAAGGAGAAAAGAAAGAAAAGAAGGAAAAAAAGAAAAGAAACAAAGAAAATAAAATAAAAAATAGAGAAAATTACCCACCAAAGCTATCATGGGTAGGAAAGGTAAATAGTTTGATGGGTAAAAAAGTAAATAGGTAGCCAAGAATAAATAATTTAATTTTTGTGGATAATTATGTCATTAATGTGTGGCCAGGGATAGGATTATTCAGGGAACTTTTATTTTCCTATAGATACAAAATAAGGATAATATTTATCCATTTTAGCTAGATTTTCCTATTTACAAAAAGTACTAGAGGATTTTTACAAAATATATATAAATTTGGTCAAATACATATTATTTATATACAACTTGTATACACATTTTTGTTGTAAGCGATCAAAATATGTAACTGACATGCTTGCATACAATTTATATACGATTATGTTAGGTATATATATTTTGTATGTCGTTTGTGTATCCGACATATAAAATGCATACTAATTTCGGAGACCTCTTCTCTCGTTTCGCTCAATCATATTGACCTGATTCGTGGTTTACAATATTATGTCCACCTCCCTTATTTTATAATATTATGTCTATCTCCCTTATTTTAATTTAGTTGTAACAATTATTTAATGCATTGACTATTAATTAAATGTTTTTTCTTCATATTATTGGTGCTCTTTATGTGAGTCAAACTTCTGACTGATCGGTAGTAAATGAGATGTTTCATCAACTGAGTCAATCCCACTCATACTAGTACCTTGGATGAAATTCTTAGCAAATAAACTTTTGTTAAACCTTTAATCCTTTGCATGACTATTTGGAAACGTGGTGGAAAATATGAAAAAAGAATTTCAATGTATTTGTAAAGTAAACGAAACAAATAGAAGGGATTGAATTGTATATAACTCATGATCTAACATCATTCAGAAAAACAAAACAATTTCTTTTCGAATTGGCTTAATACATAGATTACCAACAACAATACGACCCAATAAAATTTCATTAGTGGGGCCTGGGGAGGGTAGTGTGTACGTTGATTTTACCCCTACCTCGAGGGGCAGAGAGATTGTTTCCGAAAGATCCTCGGCTCAAAAAGACGAAAAGAGGCGATATATCAGTACATCTGTCACGACCCAAAACCAACCCGTCGTGACGACACCTATCATAATACTAGGCAAGACGACTACTCAGACATTTCCAATACTTTAAATCTTTGAAAGATACGAAAACAGTTTAATTAATGGAAAATCTTTTAACAGCAGGATAGGAAGTCATAACTCAATACATAATCTCTCCCAAAACCAGGGTGTCACCGAGTACATGAGCATCTGGTACACCGTTTAGAAAATAAAATTGAAAAAAATAAGATGAAAGATAAGGGAGGATAGTCAAGGTCTGCAAACGCCAAGCAGCTACCTCGATAATCTCTGAAGGTCAGGACTCCGCAACTCAGCAACCACCGTGAACGAAAGCACCTGGATCTGCACACGAGGTGGAGGGTGTAGCGTGAGTACAGCCAACTCAGTAAGTAACAAAACTAACTATTGGACTGAAAGTAGTGACGAGCTAAGCAGGAACAGTTCAATATAGAATTAACAGAACAAAAATGTAGGCATGTTTTCAAGTTCAACAGGTAAACTCAGTACAGGTAAAATAGATCAACTCTGAATAATATGAGGGATATGACCTTTCTATAACTACATGCCATTGTACATGCTGTATGTAATACACTACAATGGAAGCCTTGCGTACTCACACTCTCAGAGTACTCAATCTCTCAATACAGTACGGGCAGGTCTAGCCCAGGGAATCATCCCTCAATATAAATGTATAGGACAACTCTATGCCCAGGAAACTCCATCCCAAATATGAATATATAGCGCAACTCCATGACCAAGAAACTCCATCCCAAATATAATATCCACTGCGCTCACTGTGGGGGTGCAGACTCCGGCGGAGCTCCTTCAGCCCAAGCGCTATAATAAGCCAGGTCCAGGCATTAATAAATAAAAACATGTTGTGGCGTGCAACCCGATCCCACTCACAATCAGGCCCTCAGCCTCACTCAGTCATCAATCTCTCCAGTCTCTCGGGCTCTCAATAATCATGATAAACAGTCCAAACAGCGATGACATAATGCATCAAGAAAGAACAACAGAGGCTGAGACATAATATACGAGTAAAAATTGTGACTGAGTACAGAGTGGCAATTTAACAGATAATTCTACATGTAACACGACCTCTAGGGGTCCCTACGGTATCAACATATAGCCTACGCAGGATTTCTAGCATGATTTGCAATTCAATTTCTATAACACATGGAGAATAACGGATAACAACAGATTATTCAGCTATACAGTTCCATGGAATTGACCGAGTCACAATTACTATGGTGCACGCCCACACGCCCGTCCCCTAGCATGTGCGTCACCTTAACATCAATCATATGACACAAAAATTCGGGGTTTCATACCCTCAGAACCAAGTTTAGAACTATTACTTACCTCAACTCCGTGCAAATCCCTACTCCAACACACCCTTGCCTCGCGAATCGGCCCCCAAATGCCTCGAATTTAGCCATAAACAGTTCGATACAATCAATTCCATAAGAAAATACTAAGTTATTAATCAAAAATCAAAAAGTCGACCCAAAGCCAGTCCCCGGTCCATGTCTTGGAATCGGGTAAAAAGTCACAAAATCCGGAAGCCTATTTTGCCACGAGTCCAACCATACTAAATTTACCAAAATCCAACACCAAATCGACACCCAAATCCCCAATTTAAACTCTCCAAATCTCTAGCCTCTAACCCGCAAATAACACCTTAAAACCACACAATCTAGTGGGAAAATCAACAGGGAAACATAATTATTGAGCAAATTAAACCATAAGTGACTTACCTCAAGAATCCCTTCGAAATTCCTCTCAAAATTGCCTAATCCCGAACTTGGAATGTTCAAAAATGAAGAAAATCTCGAAACCCTAATTTTTAATACACTACCTAGCCTTTTCGCGTCTGCGGATCACTTAACTGCATCTGCGGTTTCACTTTTGCGGAAACTCCTCCGTTTCTGTGAACATGCCCCAAGGTTCCCTTCGCTTCTGCATCCTGCCTCTACATTTGCGCAATCGCAGGTGTGGGATTTTCATTGCACTTGCGCAAGCTCCCTCACTAGCCAACTCCGCTTCTGCGCTCATGACGTCGCATCTGCGACCATGCAGGTGCGAAATTGCCTCACACCTTCGACCACTGCACAGCTCCGTCCTATGTCGCTTCTATGCTTCCCAGCCCGCACCTGCGAGCTCGCACCTGCGACCAAAGCTCCGCAGGTGCGGTTACACCAGAAGGCTCCAACTACAGCACCCCTTTTTAACTCTAAACTTGATCTGAAAATCACCCGAACTCCACCTGAGGCCCTCGGGACCTCAACTAAATATATCAACAAGTCCTACAACACCGTACGAACTTAGTCGAGCCTTTAAATCACATCAAACGATGCTAGAACCACGAATCGCACCCCAATTCAAGCCTATTGAAACTAAGGAATTCCAATTTTTACAAACGATGCCGAAACCTATCATATCACGTCCGATTGACCTCAAATTTTGCACACAAGTCACAAATTATACCACGGACCTACTCCAACTCCCGGAACCCCAATCCGAGCACAGTAACTACAAGGTCCACTCTCAGTCAAACTTTCACATTTCCAACTTTCGTCACTTCAAGCCTAATTCAACTACGGACCTCCAAATGACAATCCGGACACACTCCTAAGTCCAAAATACCCAACGGAGCTAATGGAACCATCAAAACTCTATTCCGAAGTCGTTTACACACAAGTCAACGTCGGAAAATCATTTCAACTTAAGCTTTCAACCTTGAGACTAAGTGTCTAAATTCATTCTGAAAATTCTCCGGACCCGAACCAATTACCCCGACAAGTCACATAGCTGCTATAAAGCATAAAATGAGAAGTAAATGGCGGAACGGGCTAGAACTCTCAAAACGGCCGGCCGGGTCGTTACATCCTCCCCCTCTTAAACAAATGTTTGTCCTTGAACGGTCTAGAAACGTACCTGGAGTCTCAAATAGGGATGGATATCTGTTCCGTATCTCCCGCTCGGTCTCCCAAGTAGCCCCCTCAACTGGCTGACCTCTCCATTCTACTTTCACTGAAGCTATATCCTTGGACCTCACTTTTTGAACCTGCCACCCAAAATGGCCACCAGCTCCACATCATAAGTCAAATTACCATCCAAATGAACCGTGCTGAAATCCAAAACATGAGACGGATCGCCGACAAACTTTCGGAGCATAGAAACATGAAATACTGGATGCACACTCGACAGGCTAGGTGGCAAGTCAAGCTTGTAAGCCACCTCTCCAATCCTCTAAAGTACCTCAAACGGCCTAATGTACCGAGGGCTCAACTTGCCTTTCTTTCCGAACCTTATCACACCCTTCATGAGTGAAACCTTGAGCAGTACCTTCTCCCCAACCATGTAAGCAACATCCCGAACCTTCCTATCGACATAACTCTTCTGTCTAGACTGAGCCGTGCGAAGCCGGTCATGAATCAGTTTAACCTTGTCCAAAGCATTTTGAACCAAGTCAGTACCCAATAGCCTAGCCTCCCCTAGCTCTAACCAACCCACCGGAGATCGACACTGTCTCCCATACAAAGGCTCATACGGAGCCATTTAAATGCTTGACTGGTAGTTGTTGTTGTAGGCAAATTTCACGAGCGGCAGAAACTGATCCCAAGAACCCCCGAAATCTATGACACAAGCGCGTAGCATATCCTCTAATATCTGAATAGTGCGCTCGGACTGTCCGTCCGTCTGAGGGTGAAATGTTGTACTCAACTCAACCTAGGTGTCCATCTCTCGCTACATGGCTCTCCAAAACTGCGATGTAAACTGCGTGCCCCAATTTAAAATGATGGACACTGGCACACCATAAAGGCGAACAATCTCGCGGATGTAAATCTCAATCAATCATTCTGAAGAATAAGTAGTCCCAACTAGAATGAACTGCGCGGACATGGTCAACCGTTCCACAATCCCCCAAATAGCATCAAACTTCCTCAAAGTCCGTGGGAGTCCAACTACAAAATTCATGGTGATACGCTCCCATTTCCACTCCGGAATCTCAAGCCTCTGAAGCAATCCACCCGGTCTCTGATACTCATACTTCACCTGCTGACAGTTTAGGCACCGAGCTACAAACACCACTATGTCCTTCTTCATTCTCCTCCACTAATAATGTTGCCGCAAATCCTAGTACATCTTTGCGGCACCCGAATGAATGGAATACCGCGAACTGTGGGCCTCCTCAAGAATCAACTCACATTGCCCATCTACATTAGACACACAAATCTGACCCTGCATCCTCAACACCCCATCATCCCCAATGGTAACATCTTGGGCATCACCGTGCTAAACCGTTTCCTTAAGGACAAGCGAATGAGGATCATCATACTAGCGCTCTGATGCGATTATATAAGGAAGACCGAGAAACCACACAAGCTAGAACCCGGCTGGGTTTCGAAACATCTAATCTCACGAACTGGTTGGCCAACGATTGAACATCAACTGGAAGCGGTCTCTCACCAACAAGAGTGAATGGAAGGCTACCCATACTCACTGCCCTTTCTACTTAAGGCATCGGCCACCACATTGGCCTTCAAGGGATGATACATAATAGTGATGTCATAGTCCTTTAGCAGCTCCAATCATCTCCACTGCCTCAAATTTAGATCCTTTTGTTTGAACAAGTGCTGGAGACTTCGATGATTTGTGAATACCTCACAAGACACACCATAGAGATAATGCCTCCAAATCTTTAATGCATGAATGATGGCAGCCAACTCCAAATGATGAACAGGTTAGTTCTTCTCATGGGGCTTCAACTGACGCGAAGCATAAGCAATCACTCTACCTCCCTGCATCAAGACACACCCAATACCAATCCGAGAAGTATCACAATACACTGTATAAGAACAAGAAGCTGAAAGTAGAACTAGAACTGGAGCTTTGGTCAAGGCAGTCTTGAGCTTCTGAAAGCTCTCCTCACACTCATCCGATCACATGAAATGAGCACCCTTCTGGGTCAATTTGGTCAAAGGCGATGTATAGACGAGAAACCCTCCACGAAGCGACTATAATAAACGACCAAGCCGAGAAAGCTCCGAATCTCCGTAAATGAGGACGGTCTGGGCCAACTCTGAACCGCCTTTATCTTCTTCGGATCCACCTGAATCCCCTCACTGGACACCACGTGCCCCAAGAATGCCACTGAACTAAGCCAAAACTCACACTTGGAGGACTTGGCATAAAGCTTCTCCTCCCTCAATCGCTGCAACATAATCCTCAAATGCTGGGCATGTTTCTCCTGGCTACGAGAGTACACCGCATATCATCAATGAATACTACGACAAACGAGTTGAGATAAGGCTGAAATAAACTGTTCATCAAATGCATGAATGTTGCTGGGGCGTTGGTTAGCCCAAAAGACATCAAATGGAACTATTAATGACCAAAACGGGTCCTGAATGCTGTCTTTAGAATATCCGAGTCCCGAATCTTCAAATGGTGGTACCCAGACCTTAAATCAATCTTAGAGAATACTCTCTCTCCCTAAAGCTGGTCAAATAGATCATCAATATGCGGCAAAGGATACTCGTTCTTGATTGTAACTTTGTTCAACTGCCTATACTTAATGCACATCCGCATAGTACCATCCTTCTTTTTCACAAATAGAACCGGTGCACCCCAGGGCAACACACTAGGCCTAATAAACCCCTTATCAAGGAGTTCCTGAAGTTGATCTTTCAATTCTTTCAAATCAGCTGGCGCCATACGGTACGGAGGAATAGAAGTGGGCTGAGTGCCCGACATCAAGTCAATACCAAAGTCAATATCCCTGTCGGGCGGCATGCCCGACAGGTCTACAGGAAACATATAAGGAAAGTCTCGCATCACCAGAACAGAATCAATAGTAGGAGTATCAGCACCAACATCCCTCACAAAGGCTAAATAAGATAAGCACCCCTTCCCAACCATCCGTTGGCCCTTCAAATATGAAATCACTCTACTGGGTACATAGTCTAGAGAACCTCTCTATCGATCCTTGGCAACCCCGGCATCGCCAATGTCACAGTCTTAGCGTGATAATCCAGAATAGCATGACATGGAGACAACCAATCCATACCCAAGATCAGGTCGAAATCAACCATACTAAGCAATAAGAGATCAACTCTAGTCTTCCCCAATAGTCACTACACACAACTGATATATACGGTCCACAATAATAGTATCGCCCACCAGCATAGATACATGAACAGATGAAACTAAGGACTCACGAAGCATATCCAAATAACGAGCAAAATACGATAATACATACGAATAAGTGGAACCAGGGTCAAATAATACAGAAGCATCTATGTGGCATACTGAGACAATACCTGTGATCACTGAGTCTGAAGCAACGGCATATGGTCTGGCAAGAAGAGCATAGAATTGGGCCTGGCGGCCACCTGATCGGCCTTCCCTTCTAGGGCGCCCCCTAGCTGCCTGAGCCCCACCCCGAGCTGGCTGGGCGGGTGGTGAAGTAATTGGTTCTGAAGTCATAGTCTGACTCCTCTGTTGAGCTGGACCTCCCAAAAGGTGGGGGCAATGTCTCTTTATGTGACCCAAATCTCCACACTCAAAACAACCCTTCTCGGACAATGGCAGCAAGTACTGAGGCGGACCCCCGGAACCATAACAACAGTCAAAAGAACCTAGTATAGACAAACCCTAAGCTGATGGTGCACGAGATGAACTCTGAGCTGGAAGAGCATTGAGAGATGACTAACCCCGACGGGAACTGTATGAACCATGGCCAGATGATGCACCACGGTGAACTCGATGAGTCATTTGAGCGGGCCTATAAGGACCACCCCTGCTGTGGTTAGACTCTCCCCCAGAATGAACACCACTGGGACCACCCGAAGAGGCCTTTTGGCCTCCCTCTCCTCACGCTACTGATTACGGACCATCTCTATCTGCCGAGCAATATTGACCACCTCGTCGAACGTAGCACTAGATACCCTCTCCCGAGTCATGAGCAAACACAACTGATATGTAAGGCCATAAATCAACCTCCTAATCCTCTCCCTATCCGTGGGAACCAACTAAACTGCGTGACGAGACAACTCAGAAAAGCTCACCTCGTACTAGGTCACAGACATGCCATCCTGATGTAGTTGCTCAAACTCTCTGCGCAACTTCTCCCTATGAGACTGTGGCATGAGCGTCTCCAAGAAGAGAACGGAGAACTCATGCCATGTAAGTGGTGCTACACCGACCGGCCTGCACCTCTCATAAGCCTTACACCATCTGAAAGCAGCCCCAGTAAACTGAAAAGTACAGACGTCTCCGCACTGATCTGCAAGACTCTACTAACCTGCTCATGACTCGTGAGACCTATATAACCTAGGCTCTGATACCAACTTGTCACGACCCAAAACTAACCCGTCATGATGGCACGTATCATAGTACTAGGCAAGCCGACTACTTAGACATTTTCAATTCTTTAAATCTTTAAAAGATACGAAAACGGTTTAATTAATAGAAAATCTTTTAATAGCAGGATAGGCATCACCAAGTACATGAGTGTCAAAATCGTAGGTGCGGAATTTCCATCGCACCTGCGCAAGCTCCCCCACTGGCCAACTCCGCTTCTGCGCTCATGACGCCGCATTTACGACCACGCAGGTGCGAAAATTGCCTCGCACCTGCGACCACTGCACACCTCTGTCCTAGGTCACTTTTACGCTTCCCAGCCCACACCTGCAAGCTCGCACCTATGACCAAGCTCTGTAGGTGTGGTTACACCAGAGGGCTCCAGCTATAGCACCCCTTTATAACTCCAAATTTGATCCGAAAATCACCCAAACTCCACCCGAGGCCCCCGAAACCTCAACCAAATATACCAACAAGTCCTACAACACCATACAAATTTAGTCAAGCCTTCAAATCACAACAAACAATGCTAAAACCACATATCGCATCCCAATTCAAGCTTATTGAAACTAAGGAATTCCAATTTCTACAAATGATGCCGAAATCTATCAAATCACGTCTGATTGATCTCAAATTTTGCACACAAGTCACTGATGACACCAACAGACCTACTGCAACTCTCGAAACCCTAATCCGAGCCCGAAAATCACAAGGTCCACTCTCAGTCAAACTTTCAAATTTTCAACTTTCGTCATTTCAAGCCTAATTCAACTACAGACCTCCAAATCACAATCCGGACACACTCCTAAGTCCAAAATCACCCAGCGGAGCTAACGAAACCATCAAAACTCTACTCTGGAGTCGTTTACACACAAGTCAACATCCGGACAACTATTTCAACTTAAGCTTTTAACCTTAAGACTAAGTGTTTCAATTCATTCTGAAACCTCTCCGGACCCAAAACAATTACCCCGGCAAGTCACATAGCATCTATAAAGCATAAATGAGCAGTAAATAAGGGAACGAGGCTACAACTCTCAAACCGACCGGCCAGGTCGTTACATCATTAATAAAAACCATAGAATAAATAACAACATCATAAGAACCAGGAAATAGATGGAAAGCACAACAACAATAACCAGTAGATAAAGCTCAGCTCTAAGAGGAACGAAAGAGTAGTGAGAACTCAACACTAACCACTAGCAGTCAAAGACTAAATCCTAATAGACTAGCCTTACTCTGGTACGCTATAAAAATATTCACAACTACCTCCTAACCTACAACCTTAATGCTCGACCTCCACAACTTCCTGTCTAGGCCATGTCCTCGGTAATCTGAAGCCACGCCATGTCCTGCCTGATTACCTTTCCCCAATAGTTCTTAGCCCGCCCTCTACCTCTCCTCGTACCCACCAAGCCAGTCGTTCACACCTCCTCACCGGGGCATTAGGGACGTGCCCAAACCATCTGAGCCTTGCTTCCCGCAGCTTGTTATCCATGGAGCCACGCCCCCTTCTCCTGAATATCTTCATTCTTAATCTTATCCATATTAGTGTGCCCGCACATCCACCTCAACATCCTTATCTCTGCTACTTTCATCTTCAGGATATGTGAGTTCTTAACTGGCCAACACTCAGCCCCATACAACATGGCTGGTCTAGCCACTGCTCTATAAAACTTACTTTTTAGTATCAGTGGCACTTTCTTGTCACACAGGACTCCAGACACTAACTCCACTTCATCCGCCCCACCCTATATGGTGTGTGACATCCTCGTCGATCTCCTTATTCCCCTGAATAACCAACCTAAGGTACTTGAAACTGCCCCTCTTAGGTATGACCTGAGAGTCAAGCCTCACGTCCAATACCGCTTCCATCGGCTCGACGCTGAACTTGCACTATAGGTATTCCGTCTCAGTCCTGCTCAACTTCAAACCCTTAGACTCAAGGGCCTGTCTCCAAACCTCCAGCCTCTTGTTGACGCCGCCTTGCATCTCATCAATCAGAACTATGTCATCAGCAAATAACATACATCATGGAACCTCCCCTTGAATATGGTGTGTCAGTGCAATCCATCACCAGGGCAAATAGGAATGGGCTGAGCGCAGACCTTTGGTGCAACCCCATAACAACCAAAAATTGCTCCAAGTCACCTCCCACTGTTCTACCACGAGTCTTAGCTCCATCATACATGTCCTTAATCACCCTAATGTAAGCAACCGACACACCTTTTTCCTTCATGCATCTCCATTGAACCTCCCTAGGAACCTTGTCATACGTTTTCTCCAGATCAATGAACACCATGTGCAGATCCTTCTTCCTATCCCTGTACTGTTCCACCAACCTTCTAATAAGGTGGATAGCCTTCCTGATAGAACGCCCCGGTATGAATCCAAACTGATTGTCTAAAATAGATACCGTCCTCCTCACGCTCACTTCTACCACCCTCTCCCAAACTTTCATGGTATGACTCAGTAATTTGATACCCTTATAATTGTTACAACTCTGGATATCACCTTTGTTCTTGTACAGCAGAACCATTGTACTCCACCTCCACTCTTCCGGCATCTTATTCGTCTTGAAAATAACATTAGTCAGCCACTCCAAGCATGCTCTACTCACACACCTCCAAAATTCAACCAGAATTTCATCTAGCCCAGTAGCTCTGCCCTTACTCATCTTACGAATAGACTACATGACCTCCTCAACTTTAATGCGCCTACAATACCTAAAGTCATGGTGACTCTCTGAATGCCCCAATTCACCTAGTACAATATCCCGATCCCCTTCTTCATTCAAAAGTTTATGAAAGTAGGTCTACCATCTCCGCTTAATCTGGTCCTCCCCCATCGGAACTCCGCCGTCCTCGTCTTTGATACATCTCACTTGGTCCAGATCTCGAGCCTTCCTCTCTCTTTAGCCAGTCGGAATAAATTCTTCTCCTCGCCTTTGTCCCCTAGTTCCTCGTACAGACGAGAAAAAGCCACAGTCTTAGCCTCCGTGACCACCAGCTTCGCCTCCTTCCAAGCTACCTTATACCTCTCACTGTTCGCTCTCCTTTCCTCTTCACTAGTGCTCCCTACTAACTGCAGGTATGATGCCTTCTTCACTTCCACTTTATCTTGGACAAGTTCACTCCACCACCAGTCATCTTTGTGGCCACCAGAGTAGCCCGACGAGACCCCTAGCACTTCTCTCGCTGCCTTCCTAATGCAGTCCGCCATCGTCGACCACATAATGCTCGCGTCCCCACTACTCCTCTAAGCTCCCATAGCTGATAACCTCCCTTCCAACTCCTGAGATTTATCCTTAGTAAAGGCGCCCCACCTGATCCTCGGACGTCCTCGTACTGACCTCTTCTTCCTCCTTATCATAATACCAATGTCCACCACCAAAAGCCTATGCTATGTCACGAGGGTCTCACCCGGGATAACCTTGCAATCCTTGCACAGCCCTCTGTCACATCTCCTGAGGAGGAGGTAGTCAATATGTGTTTTCGCCACCGTACTTTGGAAAGTAACCAAATGCTCCTCCCTCTTTGGAAAACTCGAGTTTGCAATCACCAGCTCAAACTTGGCGAAATCTAACAGTGAAGTACCCCATTCGTTCCGCTCCCCCAAACCGAAGCTGCCATGCACCTCATTATAGCCACCTGAAGATGACCCAACATGTCCATTGAAATCTACTCCTATGAATAACCTCTCGGCAGGCGGAATATTATGCACAATATCATCCAACCCCTCCCAGAAGAGCCTTTTAACCTCCTCATCCAAGCTTGCTTGCGGCATGTAAGCACTAACGACATTTAGGGTACAGTCACCAACAACCAACTTAATAGTCATTAATCTATCATTCACCTGCCTAACCTCTACCACAAACTCTCTAAGATCCCTATCTACCAAGATACCCGCTTCATTTTTACCCTTCAGAACTCCAGAGTACCACAACTTATACCAATCTGCATCCCTCGCCCTCGATCCTACCCACCTAGTCTCATGTACACACGCTATATTAACCTTCCTTTTCTGAGGATCCTCGCCAACTCTATAGACTTACCCGTCAGTGTTCCTATGTTCCATGACCCAGTTCTCAACCTATAGGCTCCCTTGTTCCCCTTACCTCCCTCGCCTCCCGTCCCACCCCCTGGCCCCCGTCCCACCGCTCGCCCTACCCCTGCCCCACCTGAGGACATGCCCTTACTCTACCATCCCAGATTACGGCCATTATACCTATGACAGGCTAAGGAAGACTCACTAGCACACAATAAGCAACGAAACAAACTAGAAGGAAACAAGTAACTACAGGCACGCTAGTAGTATGACTAAACTAATGCGAACTAAAGTGACAACAATTAGCTAACATCAAGTAGAGAAACGAGAAAGCGAGAGGTACCAACTCCTGAGAATAGAACCTGGAATTGTCTTGATGTACTCAACGATGTTGAGGTATCTGGCACGTTCACGTCCAACTTCCCGCGCCCCTCGCTGACAGTCGCCCTGGCTGCTCTCCTGTGCTTGTGCTTGTGCGCGTGCGCCGGCTCGTCTCCAATAACTCCAAAATTTTACCTGAAAGACACAAAAAATACCACGAACCAAAAAAGGAGGAGGGGCTATCACCGCTACCACTAGTGAAGCCCCAACAGTAGCAGGGAAAGGGGAGAGAAAAAGTAGGGAAAGGGAAGAAAAAAAAAGGGACAAACGAAGAGAAAGGAGAAGGGAAAAAGGGAAAGAAACAGCAGGGGCGGGGGCGGGGG